>BQNB010024887.1:0-60230 GCA_026074375.1 Tanacetum coccineum
GGGCGAAATCGTAAAAAAACCGGCGAAAACGTAAAAAGAATTAAATAAATAAGATTCGCCCAAAAGCCCATTTATCCCATAAGTGCCCGTTTGGCCCGTGCCGTTTTAGCCCGTTGCCCGTTTTGCCCGGTGCCCGTGCCCGCCTGCCCGCCCGTTTTGCCACCTCTATTGGCGAGCAAGTCGAATAATAAGTTAAGAACATTGCAATTTTGTTCTTTTTGTTTTTATTTTTGGGAAACTTGGTTTCTCACCTTTTAAACCGACTAATAAGGGGCTTAGAGTTGAGATCAATGTTAGATTTAAAATAATCTAAATACTTATTTTTTTCATTAAAATAAAAAACCCTACATTTTACCTCTTTTTAAAATATAAAATATCTGGAAAACGATAAATCGTCAAGCGACAAAAAAAACCATCCCGACGAGTATTTTTTATCATTCAGTAGACGGACACTTCGATATATACTTTCGACGAACTTTTTTTGATTTTTTTTCAGTTTCATCTGAAAAAAGCACATGCGATTTCTATCACAAATCACATGTGATTTTTCGAGACGTATGATTGGTATTGATCTACACCTTTTTGTAAATATATATAAATATAAATAGATATATAAATATATAATATAAGGTAAGAATAAAAAAAATCACAATTATAGTAATCCGGGAGTATGATTTCCGGGTCGTTTCCCCAACGAGGAATGCAATTGAAAGCCGAGAGTCGTTTTGAGAATTGATGCTTGAATGGAACAAGATTGATATTGGTTATCTAAAACTACGGGAAAACTAAGGCAGAAACTTAAAAACACTTAAGGCAAGACAAATTTTAACTAAAAACGCAAAACGGGAATCCTAAACGGGACCTAAAAACCCTAAATTATCAAAATTAAGTCCTAAAATGATCTTTTTCTTAATTGACTAAAAAGCTAGAATAAAGAAAACTAGACCAAAAACGGAAAAGATTTAAGCTTAAAAACACTAAAAACATGAACAGGATTCAATCTCGTTCTTTAAAAAACCAAATTTTGCAATTTAAACCCTACGAAAGCAAATCTAATTTTCCTAGGTTCTAAATGTTAAAAGAAAATTTTCTAAAAAAGAATTATATTTTTTTAACTTTTTTATAATTTTTTATGAATTAAAAACGATTTTAATGAAATTAAATGTTTAAAAATACTAAACTAATAATAAAAATTCTAAACAAATCAGCAAAAGTGCGTTAAACAATGAGGGATCTAATAAAAATAAGATGGGGAAAACAACTTATCAAATAAGCTGTGAATTAAGCCAAAAACAACTTATAAACCAAACGGGCTAAAACTACTATAAAGAATTAATTGTGCAAAGATAAAACGAAAAAGACCGCAGGGCAAGTGGTAGTGTGTGTGTGTTGGTGTAAAAACGTTTGGTGATAAGGGTGAGGTCCCGGGTTCAAGCCTTGCTCACCTGGACTTCCTCTAATCCCAAATGTTTTTTTGTTTTTGCCATTTTTTATAACTTTTTAAAAGACTAAAACATAAGCACTTTTTACAAAAACACCTTTATTATAAACCACGAATAAGCACTAAATAAGCTGTTAAAGGGTGACAGAATAAGCTAAACACTAAGACACTTTAATGCTAACTGTTTCCAATTTTAAGCACTAATAAGCAAATGAAAATTCAAAATAAGCTAAGACAGATAAAAGGGCATATCTAAAAAGCACTTAAGAATAAAAATAAGCAACTACAATAAGCTAGAATGACAGTTTAATCAAAAAGCTATAAAACTTAGAAATTTTAAGCTAATATGCAAATAAGCTAAAATAAGCTCTAAACTAAAGGAAAATAAGCTAAAGGGGACTTATACTAACCTAATAAGCTATACTAACCTAGAATAAGCAAATGCAATAAGCTAATAAGCCTAAATAAGCAAATAGCTTTTTGGCCAAAACTGATAAGCAAAAAGGCCAAGAGGGACTTTTCTAGCTTAAAAATAAGCTAGCAAAAGGATCCTTATGGCTTAGTGGCTTATACCACTAAAAAGATTGGCCAAAAAGCTACAATAAGCAACAATGAAAAAGCAGTTTGAAATTCAGATAAGCACTTAAAAAGCTTCATGAAAAAGGCATCTCACACAGATTCAACACTTAGACAAATTTTTACAACTTTTGTAATCTTAACAAAACACCAATTATGAGCTTAAAAATAAGCAAACAAACAGATCCTTATGACTATATAACCTACAAACAGATAAAGCTTTGACCTCAAAGAGCTTATATCAACAATCAAAAGATAGTTTGAAATTCAGGATAAGCCACAAATAGCATTTGAAAAAGCAACTTCTCAAATTTTTCAATACTTAGCAATTTTTTTGACAGTTTTGGCAAAAACACAAGACTAACAAATGCAGGCCTATGAGCTTTGTTTCTAACCTCTTTTAACACATGCATAAACATAAAAACAACACAAAAAGCTCAATAAGAAAAAGCACAATCAAATAAGCAAATGCAATGGGTTATAAGCTAACAGTTTCAAACCATAAACTCTAAAAACCTTGAAAATGAGATTTAACACTTAAACACTTAAACAAACTAAATTTTTGGACTACTTTAAGCTAAACTAAACTGACTCAAGTGTCAAAATGCTTTTTAAACTTGATTTAGACTGATTTAAACTGAAAACCTGGATTTAAAGCCAAACTTTTCAAATAACAGATATTAAATAGGTATATTAGATACTTTTAAGTAAACTTTAACAACAAATAAGCACTTAAATAAGCTGAGACTGATTATGCAATTATAAGCTAAAATAGACAGAAATTTAAGAAAACTTAAACTAATGACTTCTAAACTACAAGACAAACATAATAAGCATTAAACATCACAAATAAGCATAAATAAGCAAAGATAAGCAGGCAATAAGCACAAATAAGCAATTCTACAGTAGATAAGCTAAAAATGGAAAAATGAAGACTTACAAAAGCCCTTGCTTAAACAGGGCAAACAAGTGCTCTTAGAGCTATTCTACAAGCTCTAGCTTGTTAGAAACAAGCTAGTAAAACCCATAAGCTCTTCCATTGTAAGCTTATCATCCATTTGAGCTTTTTGAGTGATTTTTGGTGAAATAGGACTTAAGCTTTATAAGTTATGGAAAAACTTACAATGCTTAAGTTAACAGCTTAAGAAAGTTGTAAAAAGAGCTTTTGTGAGCTTGTGAAACAGTTTTAAAACATAATAAACTTTAACTTAAAAACAGGATTATAACATAAAAACTCAATTTTTCATTAAACTTTATAAATCAGTACAAGGCTTAAAAAAGATTACAATAAACTAGAAAACATTAAAATATAAGCTGAAAACTACAAAAAAAATAGGTGCCAACAATGGCTTACAAAGGACCTATTTATACTAAGCTAAGGAATATTCTAGGAGGTGTGCTTCTTTGTTAAGAGGGCTCAAGCCTGTGTTTCTTGTGTGAGAGATGTCACAAATGTCATCATAGCCGTTCAAATAGAGTAGTGTCCAAGTCATGTGATCAGAGCCCTTAAATCCTTGTCTTTATTCCTTGACGAATGGGATGATTGGAGATTACCAAGGTGGCAATTGGTGGGATAAAGTGTGGGGTGTATACACAAAGTGGAGAAGAAAGGGGAACAGTGTTGGGGTAAATTTGGCGGGTAGTGGAGACAGGGTAACTGAAGAAGATGTACAGTGTTCCCGGGTTCCATTTTGAAGTTTGGGAAATGGCAAGAAAGTCCCCTCAAGGTATATAGCTGCATTGCATCCATAGTCCTTAAGGTTTGCATATTTGGTCATTGGAGTTTGGGATGGGCTTGCACCGTTAGTCCTTAAAGGACTAACGGGGTTAAGTTTAAAAGGGTAATGGGAGAACGGGGTGTTATAAAGGTGTTGGTTTAGGCTCATTGTTGTTGGGCCGGGTATGGCTTAAAAATGGTGTTGGGCTTTTATTAAGGCTTATAAGATATAAGTGGGCTTTCTCGGGCCCACTAGGTGGGTACGGGTGGGTCCATTTTTGGCAATTTAGGTTTTCGGGTTCGGTTTTCGATGCTCTTTCCAAATCCACTTCCCGAGGTTGACTTTGACTTGACTTTGTTGACTTTGACTTTTTTACTTGGCTTTGATTTTGACTTCTCTCGGTCTTTCCGTTCTCGTGCTCGGTTTTGTCGTTTTGGCTTCTATTTTTGTCCTTTTCTTAGATATCTAATACCTGCATAATACAAATGCAAAACATACAAATACAATGTATTTTTGGTACGTTTTTAGTCATTTAAGTCTGTTTTTAGTGGTTAAAGGTATGTGTAATTAAACATATACCAGGCCTCTTTTGTATAAGTGTCATCTGGGCCCAAGTTTGGATTAAGATGATTAGGACTTGAATGGTTTGGGCTTTGTAGTTAATTAACAATAATGTGCCAACTTTGTGATTCATATATACTGTTAACAGTGTTATAGTTTTTGTTGCTTTGACTTTTTGGTACCGGTCAACTCACGAGGCGCGGAGCTTAAGGGTTTATTTAGCTAGACCGAATTTGATTATTTGTTTTAGCTAAATAAATCGGGTGGTATTCGTTTAATTGTGGGTCTTCAATTCGGTTCAATTTTCTATCCTTTTTCAATACCTTAGTGTAGCTTGGCAAAAGTTCAATAAAGATCTATTTTTTATCATAGTTCCCAAGACTCCATCTCAACCATCCATTTTTTCATCAAATTAAATAAAACTCACTTTTCACCTCTTTTTTTAAAAATTAAATATCTCACAAACCGTTAATCGTTACGTAAAATGAAACATACCATTGCAACGAGAATTAAATCATCTTTCTAACGAGGGGCACTTTGATATACTTTTGACGAACTTCTTTTTAAATTTTATTTTTTAGTCACGTCTAGAAAGATCACATGTGATTCTGGAAAATCACATGTGATTTGTGTTTTACAAAATCACATGTGATTTTACGAAATCACATGTGATTTTGTGAAATCACATGTGATTTTGTAAAATCACATGTGATTGTAATACAAATCACATGTGATTTTTTTCAGACGTGATTAGAAAATCAAAAAAAAAGTTCGTCAAAAGTATATCAAAGTGCCCCTCGTTAGAAAGATGATTTAATTCTTGTCGCGGTGGTGTATTTTTTGTCGTTTAACGATTTACCGTTTGCAAGATATTTTAATTTTAAAAAAGAGGTGGAAAGTGGGTTTTTTTTAATTTAATAAAAAATGGGTGGCTATGATTGGTCAATTGGATCTTTGATAAATATTGGATCTTCATTGATCTCAACTCAGTGTAGCTTAGTATAAAAATGTTTTGCTTTATCATTATGAGTAGCGAGTAGTTTAATTAGTCCTTACTTAGTGAAATTGTGATTTGGGATTTAAGTGTGGATTTGAAAAAGGTTGAATTGATTAATAATTTTGGATTATTTAGATTTGTGGTTTAAATAATTTGAAGGGCAAAATCCAGAAAAATAGTTAAACTACACATCTAGTAATTAATATCTTTTTAAGAGGTTTTTGTCAAAATAAGCCAACGTTGTGAGATAACTATCTTTTCTAAGGACGTTAATTCGTTAATAAACATTGATTCACACTTAATGAACTTTTCACATCACTTAGCAAGCATTTGCATTTTAATAATCTTTTAGATCATTTTAGTATAATTCTCATAGCTTAATTGTTTAGTATAATTTTAGTATAATTTTCTTAGTATTAAAAAAATAGTTTTTAAAACCAAAAGCCTTAAAAGATAATCAAGCATTATTCTTCGAAAACATAATCGTGATTTGTTCAATTCAAACCTCGTTGGGACTTCGACTCCGGAAAGATTGATTATTGTTTGTCCTCAAGCAATTTTCACATCCTACGGGAATTACTATATATACTATTACTCGACGAGCACGTTTCGTGCGGATCAGTTTTTGGCGCCGCTGCCGGGGAGGTTTTGTTACGATCATCACGGTTTGTTTCGCGGTTGATGCCTTGAAGATCCTTTCTTTTAGAAAGTTATTTTTGTACCTATTATAAATATAAAAAATATATATATAAATAAAATATATATATAAAAAAAATGTATAAAATCAATAAAATCCAAAAATAATTTTATTTTATTTTTTCTTATTAAAAATAAAAAAAAAATATTTTCCCTTACCATCCCCTCCCCCCCCCTCCCCCCCGTCCCCTCACTCCCCCCCCCCCCCTCCCCCCTCCCCCCCCCCCATTCCCCCAATTTCTTCTATTTTACTTTTCCTTTTCTTTTATATATATAATAAAAATGAGGATTATAAAGATTTACGAAGATTTTCTAAAACTTATGAAACACCAAATTTCTCCGTTTTACTTTTGGTACATAAGCGTGCAATCTTCTTCGAACCAGATCGAGTTACATTTTCCCAATCCCGAGAAAAGTTTACAATTTCGTCAAGATGAAGAATCTGAGTCCGATAATCTTTTTCACGATTCTATACAAGGAGAGGACGAGAACGCTGAAGACGTCTAAATGGCCGATCATTTGAGACCGATGGAAGAGCTACTCCGAATACCTATTTTAGGTACTGAGAATGTTATCGTTGTTCCTGCCGTTCTAGCAGACGAATTTGAACTAAAAACTGAGTTACTTGATTTCGTAAGTAACAATTCTTTCTTTGGTCTTGAAAATGATGATCCTCATTCACACATCAGGAGATTTTACCAAATAACCTGAACTCTAAGACTAAACCAAGTGCCTGATGATGTGGTGAAGTTGATCTTATTCCTGTTTTCTTTTAAAGGAGCAGCCGAGATATGGCTTGGGAACGAACCCCCTAATTCTATCACATCTTGGGATGATTTAGTATCAAAATTCTTGAATCGATTTTTCCCTTATTCTAAAACCAGAGAGCTTAGAAAAGAAATCACGATCTTTCAACAAGTTTTCGGTGAGACATTTACTGAAGCTTGGGAAAGATTCAAAGATTTATTAAGGAAATGTCCTCATCACGGATTCTCTCTCCTTTACCAAATTTATTTTTTCTATAACGGGTTGTGTCAATCTGATCAAGATTCTCTCAATACCGCAGCAGGTGGAAATCTAATGACAAGAAATACTCAAGATGCCTTAACCATTATTGAGAATAAAGCTAGTGTTCGAACTTGTAGAAATAAATCTCAAGTTTCGAGTAGTGGTGGTACCTCAACTCAAATTGATGCCATTACCGCTCTTACTAAACAAGTCGAAGCTCTTGAGTATCATTTTGCTAGCATGCGAGAAACTTATGACCAAAATCAAGAAGCAGCGGTTCAATTAATGCAAAATCAAATAGGTCAAATGGCAGATTTTCAAGAAAGACCATTAGGTGAGTTCCCGAGCAACACTAGAACAAACTCTCATGCTGAGCTTAAAGTGATTAATAGTACTAATGGCTTGACATTGGATGGATCTTTTCTTTCTCATTCTAATTTTCTCGAAAAGGATCAAGAACTGAAGACCATAACGGAAGTGGTGGAAATTGCTAGCTCTAAGAGCACAACACTTGTCCCACCTCCAGAAACTCCACCATTGTCCCCACCAAAACCTAAGGAAGACCCAAAGCCTAATCCTTATCAGCCACCGATTCCATATCCATGTCGGCTTCAAGAAGAAAAATTTCAAGCTTTAGAGAATCCTACGGGACGTGTTGGACATTTCGTTTATAGGATTGATATTGTTTATTCTTTGTGCAATAAATTACCTATTGAAAACAATTCTTTGAGTGGCAATCACACTCCCTCTTCTGATTCTGTAGTCGATATCTCTCCCCCACTTTATACTCCCTTCAGGGATATTGACTTATTCTTGGAGGAGACTGATGCATTTCTTTCTCTAGATGACTCGATACCACCGGGTATTAATAATGGCATCTATGACTCGGAGGGAGATATTCTTTTTCTAGAAGAATTATTACATGATGAAATCCTGAGAGATCTCCCTCCTAAAGAGCTTAAAGATGATGAACCTAGCACGACAAAGTCTTTAATCGAAAAACTTCTTGAAATTGATAATGAAATTTATGATTCTGAGGGAGATATCCTTTTTCTTAAAAATTTATTAAAGGAAGATCATTCAAAAGCCAATAAGTCAGAGATCTATATTCTTATAGGGGAACCACCCGATAACTTTTTAAGGAGATTGATGACTCCGTTCCAATCCCAAGGGTATCCGTGACACCCCTGGATTCTCTTGACTCTTTCTTTGATTCGTATGATACATCATACACTAATCCATCTGAGCTCGATTCTGAATACACTTTGAATTATGATAATCCAATTTTTAATATTCAGAACGAGCATTGTGATGAGCACGAAACAGAGACCATAATGAATGAGGTACTCAGTACCGTTTAATTCCTACCTCTGTTTGAAGAATTAGCCCTTGATAAGTCCATGCAAGACATAATTCTTCACCAAATTCATCATGGCATGGTTAATTCTTCTCGCTTATCATTCTATCTTGACCTATTTTCTCCTGTGGATAATTTTGAATCCCTCTCATCTGATTTATTCGAGTAAGGTGACCAAAATGTAGTTTTCGATCCTGGGATCTTCTTTATCAATGGAGTTCTCTTTTATAAGAAAAACTCCACATTTTCTGAGTGATAATTTCTTGATAAATAAATGTCATATCTTAAGAGAAATTTCATTGATGATCGAATCTTTGGTCAGTTTTCACCCCAAGGACAAAGAAATTCGGGGAGAATCAAGCTAGAGACTCGCACAAAAATAAGCGCTTCTCGAGAGGCAACCCGTGACTTTTCTTCTTTCTATTTTCTATTTTCTTAATAATAAGTGAGTGTGTTAGGAAATACAAGTCAGAAGGTCAACGTACTGCTAAGTAGAAGGTCAAAGTACTGCTAAGTTGAAGATCAAAGTACTGCCTGCTTAATAAGGAAAAGTCAAAGTACTGCCGTTGTTAAAGGAACTTTAAAAGATTAACGGTTACAGTAATAGTTATCATGTAACAGTTACATTAGTGATTAGTATTAATTAGTATTTGTGTCATACAAGGACTGTACACCTACTAGCGTTATCCTTATGTTTATAAAAGGATCTCTAGGAAGGCTTTAGAACAACACAACAGAGAACGAACAACAAACACAGCAAAAAGCATTGTTTAGAAGTATTAGTATTGTATTAGGGATCTGCAACTTAGGCAGATTCAAAAGGGTTATAATAGAAATCGTTGGATAAACTATTGTGTGTTCTTCTTGATACTGTTAACTAGTTTCCGCATAGTTAATTGTATTACATCAGTGTTTCATTGTTATCGACTTGGATTTATTCAAGGACGTAACATCCTTTACAGGCTAAAGGTTTATTATACTAAGGGTATATCAGATTCTACAGTGGTATCAGAGCTTGTGTAGAAGACTCTATCTAGAAGAACTTTAATATCTCGAAATCTTTATGAACTACATAAAAGATGTCTGAAGCTGATCCTATCCCTCCCACCTCATCAGTCACTGCACTAAGAATCCCAATGATCAAGAAGGGTGAATATGACCTATGGTCCATGAAGATGCGACAGTATATTGCCATAACTGATCATATACTATGGGATATAATCACAAATGGAGACCAAGCCACAACTGATCCTGCATCCCCATCAGTACCAAAAACTTCACTTGCTGCAAACGCAAGAAGAAATAATGAGAAAGCTCTCAACATATTGCTCTCTGCAATCTCTGATAGACATCTTCTTAGTTTTCATGATGCTGTAGATGCAAGATCTTTATGGAAAGCCATAAAAGCAAGATTTGGAGGAAACGAAGCATCAAAGAAGATGCAAAAGAATCTGTTGAAACAACAATTTGAGACATTTACTATTGGATCTAGGGAAGAACTAGATTCAGCATATGAAAGGTTTCAGCATATTCTTAGCATGCTTGAATTACATGATGCTACGGTGTCCATTGAAGATGCAAATTTGAAGTTTCTAAGAAGCCTACCGTCTGTGTGGCATGTTGTTGCTACAATGATTCGTGGACAACCTGGATTGGATGAATTGGAGTTTGATGATCTCTACAACAACTTGAAGGTGTATGAGCTTGAATTAAAGGGTGTTTCAAATTCAAACTCTCAAAACATTGCTTTTCTGTCCACAGAAGTCAAAGGCAGTACTTTGAAACAAAGTACTGCTGAACCAGCACATATCCCAAAAGGATATACTCAAGCTATCTCGAGCAAGGTGCCAACTGCTCCCAACTGTGCTTCTCACTCAGATGAAATCATATGTTCCTTCTTTGCTCAACAAGCATCTATGCCCACAACTCATGATGATGAAGACCTGCTGCAAATTGATGAAGATGCTATGGAAGAAATTGACATTCGATGGCAAGTGGCTATGATAACAGCAAGGATAAGGAAGTTTATGAGGAAGACAGGAAGACCCATTGACCTCAAGTCAAAGAATGGGATTACTTTTGATAAGTCAAAAATTGAATGCTTTAACTGTCAAAAGTTAGGTCATTTTGCTAGAGAGTGTAGATTTGCTAAATACCAGGAAAACAGAGCAAATGGTCGTAATGAAAAGAGGATTGTGGCTATTGAAGATTCAAACTCAAAAGCCTTGGTGGCAACAGACAACAATGAAGATATTGATTGGACCAAGGAATTTGATGCTGAACCAGTGACATATGCTATGATGGCACTGACTGGAGTTGAACAAGATGATTGGAGCATGGAGTTTGATGCAGAACATGTGCATTTTGGACAAGATGGACTTGGTGATTTTGACTGGAGCAATAAAGATGATGATACACCAGTATCTCTAGCTTTAATGGCTACAAACTCAGAGGTACCTTACTGTTCCAAATGTAGTAAGTCTTATAAACTGTTGCTTGAAAACTATCAAACTGAAAGAGACAATTTTCAAAAGGCTAGGTCTGAAATTCTAGGATATAAGTCATACTTAAAACACATGAAAAGAATGAATATGCATGGGGTGATAAGTATGAACAGATGGAATATGACTTAAAGTTAAGGGATTTGAAACTAGAAGAAAAACAAAAGGAACTAGATCAAGTCTTAAAAGAAAGAGATGATTTCAAGGTAAAACTTGAAAAATGGTCAAATGCTTCTGTACTTCAAAATGAAGTCCTAAACAAACAAAGATATTTGTCTGATAAATCATGTATAGGATTTGGGGTTGAGTCTAGTAGTAGTATGGAAAGTGACAACTCATCTGGGAATACAAACTCAACTGAATCTTTTTATCCAAATTTTCAAAAGACAAAAGGATTCCATTCAGTACCTCCACCTACAGGTACTATCATACCACCTAGGGCAAATGTCTCTTTTACAGGGATAGATGAACTAGCCATTAGGAATAAGGTCCTTAATCAAGAGAATACAAAGTCTAGTCAACCAGAAATTGATAGAAATAAAGTCATAATTGAAGATTGGGTTGATAGTGATGATGAAGAGACTGTTTTAAACTCTTCAGAAATTCAAAAGAAAACTGCTTTGAATTCAGAAAATAGTGAAACATCTTTCGAAAATAGGTCACCTAGCAGTCAAAACAGTGTTGGTCAAGGATCTAGGAAAACGGGTCTTGGGCACAAAGGGGGTAAATTATGTTATGTATGTTACAGTCCTAATCACCTAATCAAGGACTGTAATCTACATGAAAGAACCTTCAAACAAACCCAAACTCATAAACCTAAGGGAACACAGGGTTCAAGGGACACAAGACCAGTGTGGAACAACATCAATAGGGTGAACCATAGTAACTTCTCAGGAAACTCTAGGTACCCTCACCAAAAGAGGTCTTTTATCCCATCAGCAGTACTTACAAGGGAAGGGTTGAAAAGTACTGCCAGACCAAAAATGACACGAACAGTACCTTCAAAAAGTACTGCTAATGTGTTTTATCAAGGTACTGCTAGACCAAGAGTACCACACGCAGTACTTTCACAAAGTACTGGTAGACCTTATTATCCAAGGATGGATAATATAAGACCTAGAACCTCAAGTTTTTCACCATCAAAAAGGTTACCTACCACAAGGACTCCTCACAGACCTCAAAGACCCAAGAAAATCATTAAATCTATCTGGGTTAAGAAAGGAAGTACTGTTGGATCACAAACAGTACTTCCACAAAATGTAAATGTCAAAGGGAATGCCATGATAAAGTCAACACAAACATGGAGACAAAAAGGGGACTATCTAGATTCTGTAAATAGGGATAATGGATCTTACACACTCAAGCAATTTGAGTATGTAACTCCATTAGGGGTATCCAAGTCAGTTATGACTTGGGTCCCTAAAAGAGTCTAATTCTTTAACTTGTTTGTACAGGGCAATCCAGAAGAAGATCTCAAAGATTATGCTATTATTGACAGTGGATGCTCTGGAAGTATGACAGGAGACAAGGACAAGCTGTCTGATTTTAAAGAATTCATAAGGCGCTATGTGGCTTGTTGAAATGATTCTAAAGGAGAAGAATCTCAGGAGAAAGGAACCTCAAGACTCAGCTTAGACTTTGAGAAAGTTAGCTATGTGGAGGAGCTTAAGTTCAATCTCTTATCTGTTTCTCAAATCTGTGATAAGAAGCATAATGTTCTCTTCACTGATAAGGAGTGTCTTATCTTATCTCCAAAGTTCAAGTTTGTTGATGAAGATCTGGTAATTCTTAGAGCTCCTAGAAAGAATGATGTATACAGCCTGGATCTAAAGAATATCATTCCTTCTGGAGGAATAACTTGTTTGGTTGCAAAGGCAACAAAGGATGAAGCTGTCTTATGGCACAGAAGATTGGGGCATGTAAACTTCAAGAATATTAACAAATTGGTTCAAGGCAATCTGGTTAGAGGTTTACCTTCCAAGACATTCAAGCTTGATCATTCATGTCTGGCATGTAGAAAGGGTAAACAGCACAGGGCTTCTTGCAAGAAGATTGAAGAAAGAACAGTCAGAGAACCTTTAGAATTGCTCCATATGGATTTATTTGGACCTGTTTCAGTAGAGAGTGTAAATAGGAAAAAGTACTGCTTGGTGGTTACTGATGACTGTAGTAAATTTAGTTGGGTGTTTTTCTTGGCTTACAAGGATGAGACATATGATATGCTTCATGATCTGATTGTGGGTTTAGAAAACAAGCTAAGACATAAAGTGAAGACCATCAGGTGTGACCATGGAACAGAGTTCAAGAATCATTTAATGAATGAGTTTTGTGCCAAGAAAGGAATCAAGAGAGAATATAGTATTGCAAGGACTCCACAGCAAAATGGTGTTGCAGAAAGAAAGAATAGGACTCTCATTGAAGCTGCTAGAACTATGCTAGCAGACTCTCTTTTACCTATTCAATTTTGGGCTGAAGCAGTCAATACTGCTTGTTATGTGCTTAACAGAGTTTTGGTGACTAAACCTCAAATGAAGACTCCTTATGAAATTTTAATGGGCAGATCTCCTAACATCAGTTTCATGAGACCTTTTGGATGTCCTCTGACTATACTTAATACCCTAGATCAATTGGGTAAGTTTGATGGCAAGTCAGAAGAAGGCTATCTGTTGGGATACTCTACTAACAGCAAAGGTTTAGTAGTCACAACAGGGTAACAAGAAAAGTTCAAGACTGTCTTCATGTAGACTTTCTTGAGAATCAGGAGAATAAAAAAGGCAAAGGTCCTGATTGGATGTTTGATCTTGAACTTCTAACTCCTTCAATGAATTACATTCCCGTAAAGAAAGAAAACTATGCTGATTCAGGAGGACAAGAATTAACTTATGATGATGTTTGAGGGATTTAGTGACCAGCAGTTTATTGTTCATGGTCCAAGCATTAAAGCAGTCAGAAGTAATCATTCGAGGCACGTATTGCTGACAAAGAAGTTCCATTGTCCTCTGAGGAACAAGCTCTACATATGAGCTTGTAGTATGATGCAATCAAAATCTTTGCTAAAGGTTCATAATGGTAATGCCTCAAAGAAAATCATTGAAAAGAAAAGAGAGAATATCACTTGCAAAGGGAAAAGAGTGTGTCAACAGTACTTTCAACTCTAAGGACAGCTCACACCCCCATCTCAAAGTACTGGTAATACACCTACAGATTCTGATGATGATGTTCCAAAAGATGGTGTTTTCTCTACAAATTCCTTTGATGATAAACATACAGACAATGAGGAAGATGGAGAGCCTGATTACAACATCATGGATCACACCATTGATGTCAACTCTACTCCTATACTTAGAATTCATAAGAATCATCCTCAGAGTCAGATTATTGGCAAAAGTACTGCTAGGGTTGTAACAAGAAGAAAGCTTAAAGAGAGTGCTTCTGACCAACATCAAGCATTGTTGTCCTTTATTTACAAGCAAAACAGAACTAACCACAAAGATCAGCAGACATGCTTGTTTGCGTGTTTCTTATCTCAAGAGGAACCCAAGAAAGTCTCTCAAGCTTTAGCAGATGAAAGTTGGATTGAAGCGATGCAAGAAGAACTGCTTCAATTCAAGCTAAAAGATGTATGGTAATTATGTGACTTACCATATGGCAATAAGTGATTGGAACCTAAATGGGATTTAGAAACCAGAGGGATGAACGGGGTACTATAAGTCAAGAATAAAGCTCGACTAGTTCGCACAAGGATACAGACAATAGGAATGGTTGGCTAAGATGAAGTTTTGCACCAGTTGCCAGAATTGAAGGGCAATCAAACTCTATTTGGAATTTGCATCTTCATGGGCTTTATTGTCTATCAGATGGATGTCAAAAGTGCATTTTTATATGGCAACATCACAGAAGAGGTGTATGTCAAACAGCCTCCAGGTTTTGAAGATCCTGCTCATCCAAACAAAGTCTACAGAGTAGTCAAAGCACTTTATGGCTTACATCAAGCCCTAAAGCATGGTATGAAAGACTTTCCACTTTTCTTTTAAAACAAGATATAAAAATAGGGGCTATTGATAAAACTCTGTTTATTAAGAAGGATAGAAGAGATAACATGTTTGGTACAGGTTTATGTGATGTATATTAGATTTGACGGGTCGTACAAATCTTCTATGTGAAGGATTTTGAAGATCTTAAGCAAAAGAAATTCCAAGATATTCCATGGTGAACTCACTTCTTTTTGGGGCTTCAAGTCAAGCAAACTATTTCTGCTGGTATTTTTTCCTAAGTCAAGACAATAAGTGAAAGACAACAAAAAAATTCCCCCTTCCCAAAACAAAATTAGACTTTAAGAACAATATAAGCCATCATCTACCCCAACTGAAGCTCATAAATCTTTAGGAAAGGATGGAAGAAGGGTGAAGAAGTTGTGTACATCTGTATAGTTCTATGATTTGGTGTCCTCAAGTATTGTAACTGCATTCAGACAACATAATGTTTGCTGTTTGTCTGTGTGCAAGGTTTCAAGTTACTCCAAAGGTTTCTCACATGTATGCTGTAAAAAGGATATTTAGTACTCAAACATCAACCAAAATGGGTTTGTATGGTATCCTAAGAATCTCCTTTTCATTTAGAACTTTTTTTAGACAGTGAGTATGCTGTGGACAACAAGATAGACGGATCACTTCGAGGATGTCAATATCTGGAAGAAAGACTGGTCTCTTGCAATGCAAGAAACAAACATGTGGCATATCATCGACAAGGTCAGAATATGTAGCAGCCTGCAAGTTGTTGTGCTCAGGTAACTTTAATGCAAAACAACTGCTCGATTTATGATTTAACTTCATGAACCACTGAAATCCATATGACAATGAAAAGTATCCATATGCATTGTGAAGAAACCTGTTCCTTCACTCAAAGACTAAGCAAATTCAGATTCGACATTACTTTTATCCAGAGATTGTTATGAGCAAAGGCTCATTAAGGTGGTCCAATTGGTACATACAGATGAATCAATGTGCAGATTACTCACCAAAGGCTTTGACTTGGCAAGATTCAACTTTTTGGTGGTAACTATTGGTATGATGAACCCATAGCTACGTTTGAGGGGAGGACTACATTTAAAACAACTGGTGTTCAAGTGAAGTTACTGAACTGTTAGAAGGAATATATGTGAAGCATTATTGTTATGCTTAAAGGGAGGATATGAAAGAATTGTTCAAGGTTTTCATGATTTGAAGAAGATTTTTGAAAAATTAGCAGGTTGTATGACAAATTTAGGTTAAAACTTTTTCGGTTGAAAGAACTGCTCAAGCCATTCTCAAATACTGCACATCTTGAGAAAGTACTGCTTAGACAACTAAGTACTGTTCTAACGTTCGGTCAACGGTCAAACGCGCGTTTTTGAGATAAAGACGTATTTACAACAGTAACTTTCTTTGTTATCCATCGCAACCTATAAATGCTCAACTGAATTGCATTTTTCTCTCACTTCATTTCTTTTTATTCGCAATTTTTTAAATCCAACCTTCCGACGCACATCACTTTCTTAACAAAGGAGCCAATATTCGCACCTGTAAGCGAAGCATAAATGATTGCATGTGTGGAGAAGACAGCACATAAAGCTGATTTTTATCAAATCATGATATCTTCACTAATGCTCATTACTACTCATTAAAAGTTGATTCCTGATCTCATTGGTCCATGGCTTCAACAGTTTTGGGCTACAGCTTCACTAAGAGTTATTAATGAGGTGCCTCAATTACGAGCAATAGTACTGGGAAAAGGATTTGATTTCAGAGGAAACCATAGGGCTAATCAACTATCGACATGCTGATGGTGTTGGACTGGTTTTCCAAAGCAGTTATATGGTGACGCTCGCCTCAGAGACATATGCTACGAGGTAATATTGGCACAGCTTACTTATTTCTACACTCTATTTCGCCCTCAGTGGAAGTATTTAGATCATGTGTGTACTTATTACTGTACTAAGTCCCTAAGAGTATAAATCATGGGAACAAATAGGGACAAACATAGCCTCAGCTCAAGTAGGATTAGCGACCACTAAAAGTATAACTTTTCTTTGAATGATAATGAAATGGAATGCTAGGACATAATTACCAATGGGAACACCTTTTTCTCATGTATCCTAGATTCATTCAACTATTTTTGAACAAGCAATTAGAGGGAGTAACCAGACCTCAGAATTTTATACCATCAGTTACTCTTCCCTCTAAGGTCTTTACTTTTATGAGAAAGCATAGTCCTAAGTTCTCATGTCGGATTACACCTTTGACTCCACCTATGTTAAGAAGGTCGAAACAGCATTAGCACAAGAGGAGAAGCACATAGTACTAGTCCTCAATCTAGGGCTGCAAGTTCTCCAAGTGGATGCTCAAGGACCTCCTCTCAAATGCTTAGCTCAAGATATAGAGTCTTCAAGGTACTGCTGCCTTCCAAGGTACTGCTGATTTACAAGGTACTGCTGATTCACAAGGTACTGCTGAAGCACAAGGTACTGATGCAGTTCAAGGTGCTGCTGATATTCCACAATCTCCCAATGATTATACTCCCACAGATGCGTCTCAAACATCTGGAGGAGATGAGGGACTTTTGGATCTATATGCTTTAAACAGGGAAGTTAGGAGGCTCAAGAAGCAAACTATTTCTCAAGCCAAACAGATTCGCAAGCTCAAGGCCAAACTCAAGAAACTGTCAAAAAGGGTACAGCCAGTGGTCCAACATCACGCTTTTTGGGTAGAAAGTCAGAATCTTAAGAAAAGAAGAAAGAAGCAAAGGAAGAAGCAAAGGAAGAAGGTGTCTTCAGTCAAACTGGGGAGGAATAAAGATGAAAGTAATTTGTCTGAAGAGAATAATGATCAAGATGACGAAGGTTTTGATGCTACAAAGGCTGCTGTTACTCCTGACTTTGAAAGAAAAAGTGATGAAACAGAAGCATTAGAAAGAAAGATGCATGAAACCGAACAGGTCATATTGAAAAAGAACAGGATTGCTTCAGATGTAAAAAGTGGGATTACTAAGAGATGATTTGGAAAGATTCAAAGTACTATTAGACAAATGGCTGTTATCCAAGGACTTTAACTTTGAAGAAGTAGCCGGTCCTTCAAGTCTGAATTCATCAAACCAAGAATAGAGTCCTAAAAGAACAGTTCAAAGGATGATGAATTTCTTGCTGATATCTTCTCAATAGACCAATCTGCTTAAGCGATTCCTGGTCCTTATGTAATCTCACCTCAACAGCCAATTCAAGCATCTGACCCAAAAGAAAAAAGGTAAAGGGATATTTGATTGAAGACGCCCAAAAAGAAGAAGTTAACTCTCAACAAAACAGATCTTTTGGAGACAAAAATGATGAGGAAGTAGCTAGAAAGGATTCAAGCAGAATGGATGTAAAAAAGAGTGAAAAAGGTTGGAAAGCTTTAAAGAAACCAAAGACTATTTCGAAGAAATCTACAACTCCATGTACAATGAAAGGAATCAATTGATGAGTTCTTAAAGGGTCAAGATACAGAGAACTTGCAAAGAACCTAAAGTAAACCCAAATAAAGGAACTGTAGATAAAGTCAAGAATCCATCAAAGGAATCTTTCCAGATTTTATTCCAATTGATTCAGAAAAAGAAAAGCAATGTTTACCGGAGAGATAGATGCAAAAGACTCTTAAGGAAAAGAAAATTACAGTCATAAAAACACCATCAAAGAAGCTTAAATTGAGGACAGAGACAATTGGTATGAGCTCAGAAACTATCTTAGGATTGTAGACTTTGAGAAGAGTGCACTACAAAAGAGTCGCTGAAGCAATCTCTATGATTTACAGATTTAAGGTCAAGTACACAACTCCGATGGAGAGTATCTCAATGTGTATAAAGCGAATAAGCATTTCAGAGCTTTTTCGACACGCTATGGGCATATTGCATATATTGATGACAGGATCTACATCAATCTAAAATCTGGGTTGGTACAAGACTATTATAAAGCATATTCCCACCAACAGGGTTAGGATATGATGACGTTCTGGGAGATCTTACAACAATTTGGAGACGTCTACAACAAGTGATGATGACTTCTGGAAGAATCAAGAAGATTGGGAAATTGTAAGATGGTGAGACACAATGAATCTACCAGGAGTGGCAATACATTAGAGTATAGAGGATGGAACAATGATTCCTCTGCTGACAGAAAGACGATATCCTTTATCAAAGCGTTGATGATCAGGAGCTAGATCATGTATGGAAGTTGAAGAAGAGAGGACATTGCTGATCACATTGAATAATTTGTTTTATTCTATGGACCAACTGAAGAATGGTGATGATTTCTTAAACAACTGGAATGATTTATCAAATTTACTTTATATGGTAATATATCTTGTTTGATAAAAAGGACTTCACTTGAACAAGCAGTACCTTATACAACTACAGCTAGTTTAAAACAACAGTACTTTGATGAAAGTACTGCTAGTTAAAAAGTTGATTTTGAATAGTTTGAAGTTTTGGTGTGCAAACAGGTTTAAAGGCACATATGGTTTGAATTAAAAACTGTTTTAGAGGGTTTGGATTGTTGATAACCATCACACAGCAAATGGTAAATCAATTCACCATTCTAACAAACATAAGAATTGCGCGACTTAGTCCAAATCATAACCGTTTTGGTAAAGACATCTCAAATAGTTGATGGTTGCCAATTTACCAAAAATAATATGTTGAAGCAATACACCATGATTGCACGAAGGTATTGGCTACTCCAAAGCAAACTGCTTTTGGTAAAGAGAACTCAAAAATCCGTTGATAGCATTAATAGTTTGCCTCAAAACTAAATGGTTCCTCAACTCACCAATGATTTTATTACTGAGAGTTGGGTTAGTCTGAGCAAACGGCTACAGGAAAGAGACTTTTCAAAATCAAAACCGTTCATGGATCTAATGACATACCAAACGTCAGTGTATAGTAATCAACACACTATGAATCATGTTCTGAGTGTTGAAGTGGTTTTTCAGTTCACCATGGATAATACCTTTTCTAGGTACCAAAGAATGACTAGCCCAAGAGTGAATGGCTACTTGGTAAAGGCTCATAAAAACCATTTATGTTGCTGAGAAGACCTGCAGATGATTGAAGAACAATCTGTTTGATGCAAAGACAAAGAATTTTTGAAGAAATGTTTATGCTCAAGACGAGAGGTTTCATTTCAAGATACTCAAACAGATTGTATACAAGATACTGCTTAGAAGATTATATCTAGAAGATTGAAGACTTGTATTGATGCTGAAGAAAGATGTCCAACCATCAAGAAACTTGAAGTCAAGCAAGTAGAGTTCAAGTTAGGGGAGGATTGTTAGGAAATACAAGTCAGAAGGTCAACGTACTACTAAGTTGAAAATCAAAGTACTGCCTGCTTAATAAGGAAAAGTCAAAGTACTGCCGTTTGTTAGCAGGAATTTTTAAAGGATCACGTTACCTATAGTTTATCATTAACAGTTACATTAGTGATTAGTATTAATTAGTATTTGTGTCATACAAGGACTGTACACCTACTAGAGTTATCCTTATGTTTATAAAAGGATCTCTAGGAAGGTATTAGAGAGAGACACAGAGAACGAACAACAAACACAGCAAAAAGCATTGTTTAGAAGTATTAGTATTGTATTAGGGATCTGTAACTTAGGCAGATTCAAAAGGGTATTAAAATCAATAATGCAATCGTTGATAAACTATTGGGTTCTTCTTGATACTGTTAACTAGTTTCCACATAGTTAATTGTATTACATCAGTGTTTCATTGTTATCAACTTGGATTTATTCAAGGAAGTAACATCCTTTACAGGCTAAAGGCTTATTATACTAAGGTATATCGATCCTACACACATTACTTGAGCACAACTTGCAGATAACGCCACGTACTCTGCCTCTGCTAAAGACATTGCAGTGCAGTTTTGTTTCTTTAACATCCAACTTACTAGCTTATCACCAAGGAACTGTATCCCTCCAGAAGTGCTTTTGCGAGTATCAATGCATCTGGCATGATCAGCGTCTAAAAATGATGTTAGTTCAAAGCCAGAATCCTTTGGATACCAGAGTCCCATGTTAATGGTACCCTTTAGGTATTTAAAGATTCTTTTAACCTCCTTGAGGTGCTTTTGTGTTGGTCGTGCTTGATAACGTGCACAATAGCATACTGCTTGCACTAAGTCTGGTCTACTAGATGTCAAGTACATGAGTGACCCGATTTTACTACGATAATCAGATTGGTCTACGGGTTCTCCACTCAAATCTACATCTAGTTTGGGTTTAGTAGCCAATGGTGTACCAATGGAGTGACAGTTGTCCATATTATGCTTTTTTAGAATCTCTAAAGCATACTTGGCCTGATTGATAAAAATACCTTTTGGGGACTGGTGGATCTGAAGTCCTAGAAAGAATTTCATCTCCCCCATTAAGGACATTTCAAATCTACTATGCATTAATTTTTCAAATTGTTTTGAATATTTAGGATTTGTCGATCCAAAAATTATGTCATCAACGTAAATCTGCACAAGTAGAATATCCTCCCCGTATTTTATCTTGAATAAAGTTGGGTCAATTGTACCTTTAGTAAAGCCTTTGGACATCAGGAAGTTTGATAGTTCATCGTACCAGGCTCTTGGAGCTTGCTTTAATCCATACAAAGCTTTCCTTAGAAGGTAGACTTTTTCTGGATGATCTGGATCAACAAACCCTTCCGGCTGAGCAACATAAATCTCTTCCTCCAGTGGACCATTAAGAAATGCCGTTTTCACGTCCATCTGATAGATTGGAAAATACTTGTGTGCTGCGTGGGCAACGAAAATCCGAACTGCTTCCAACCGAGCAACTGGAGCAAATGATTCTTCAAAATCAATACCCTCTTCCTGAGCATAACCTTTAGCAACAAGTCGTGCTTTGTTGCGAATTACAGTCTGATCTTCATCCTTCTTGTTCTTCCATAACCACTTTAGCTTTATAATCATCTTGCCAAATGGTTTGTCGACTAGTTCCCAGACTTTTAGTCTGTCGAACTGATGAAGTTCATCCTGCATTGCTTCGATCCATGCAGAATCAGCCATTGCCTCCTTAATGTTCTTCGGTTCAACAATACTCACCGTGAGCGCGAACATACACATTTCAGGATCTGTGGCAAGCTGTCGTCTTGTTTGAACTGGCATGGTTGGATTTCCACGAACTTGTTCTAATGGATGATCTCTGGTCCATCGGTAATCATGACTTTGTGGTTGAAATGAATGCACATCGGTATTATCAATGTTGCGTGAGGAAGACTCACCAATTTCTTGTACCCGTGTACAAAAAGGATTGATAAATTCATCTTCTTGAAACGATGCATTCGGTGCTTGATCATTGTTGTTTTCCTCAGCTTGACCGTGTGTTGGATTGTAATATTCTTCAAGTAAAGGACTGAAGAGAAATTCTAACCCTTGTTGTGACGAATCTGTCTTTTCTGCTGTAGGAACAACATTTTGTCTTGGGGGCACGGGGTCAGAGTTGTCATAATCTGACGCCTTTTGTCCTTGAGGAACGAGGCCTGAAGAGACATTTTCAACAGACATCTCTTGTCGTTGTGGTGCGAGGTCTGAACTGTTGTGATCAGACATCATTTCTTTGATTTCATCAAACTTGATATGAATGGACTCAACTATTAAGCGTGTTCTCTTGTTGTAAACACGATATCCCTTCGACTGAGTAGAATATCCCACCATGACACATGGATCCCCTTTTTCTTTCATCTTATCCAGATTTTCCCCATCTCTAGTTATGTAACATCTCTATTTATGAAGCAGTGCTACCAAAGATGTGAAGATGTTTTTTTGAAGGACCTTCATTTATGATGTGATAGATGCCGTCCTTTCCCTGAGTGGAAATGAATGATTGATCGATTCTGAGTAATAGCATGCGGTTTTGCAACTCTAACTGTCTTCAGCCCAAAATGATAATGAGAAGCTTAGAAGCTGAAAGTCATTTGTTCGAAGCAGCCTCAACACAGAGTACGGTTTCGTCTTTCGACAAATAAACAAGCCGTTTCTGTTCAGGTGTTCGAGGAGTGGATGTTTGTATGTTCAATGCCCTTCTTCTGAAATAGGGCATGGAGTGGTCTTGTTCAAGAATTCTGTGCCTCTGTATTTCCGTACGAACATAATAACTTGAGCTTGAAGATTGCGTTGAATCATCGTAAGAAAGTCTATATAAGAACTTCTGGTGGTTCATCTGGATCGTAGGAAAAAGAGGTCCAAGTGTACTTGAATTAGTCATCAACAATCACCAGAATAACTTCTTCCCATTTATGCTTGCAACACGCATTGGACCACAACAAGTCCATGTGAAGCAATTTTAGCTTCCCTTTGGAACTAAGGAACTCTTTTGGCGTCTTAGAATGAACTCTATTGCTTTTAACTCATTTGGGGCACAAGAAGAACAAAGTTGTTCCCTGACATATTTCATCTTGGGTAAGCCTGTCAAACAGAATCTTTCTTGTGAGAGTCTAAGGTGAGGTAATCGAAGTTCAGATAGAGAAAGCCTCGATGCCATAACCAAGCTTGGAGTTGGTGAAGCTTTAGCCATGAAACAGATTGTAGTTGATAAAGTTGTTTCTTGAGAGATATTGTTTAGAGATCCAGATGCCACCGATTTACTATTAGTAAATCGTTTCCTTAAGACTCTCACAAAACATGTAGATTTCCGTGAAAGCAACCTCCAAATACAGCATCACAAGAATTGACCAACAACCGATAAAAGATTGTGATGAGGCCGCTTCACGTAATAAAACCCGTTTATCGGGACATTCACCTTGAATCATTATCTCCAAACCAAGAAATAGGAGCAAACTGATCATTTCCAAAAGCGAACAGTACCCAGAATTTCTCCACAAAATTACACCAAAAGCTTTAGATGCCCGTCAAGTCTTCGGCATTCCAGATTCAACAATGTAAAAAGGATGAGTTGTACAATCTGCAAGAGAAATATAGGACGATGAAATATTGGACAAATTGGATCCTAATGAAGATGATACTCAAAAACATTTGTAATATCCTAGAGACAATGTCTAAGTGGGACTAATATTTGATGATCATCATCTCATCATGATTGTAGG
This sequence comes from Tanacetum coccineum, assembly GCA_026074375.1. NCBI lineage: Eukaryota > Viridiplantae > Streptophyta > Magnoliopsida > Asterales > Asteraceae > Tanacetum > Tanacetum coccineum. Next base: position 23,972 of record BQNB010024887.1, read on the forward strand.
CTCATATCTTTTTGAGGTCCTAAGAGGCTTTTGTTTCCATGGTATAACCTGATGGTCATCTCATAGCTATCCACCATTCCATTCCTGAATTGAATACCTCATACTACTTTCTTAAGTAACTCTTGATTTCTGAATAGTGGTAATCTGATGCAACTGTTTTCTTAGGGGTGTTGCATGACTTGATTTGTTCGCTTTTCTCTTTGGTGTACTAGCACTAATAGGCAATCTAACATGGGCTTCTTATTCTACAGCATAACAGACCTTTCAAGTATCGAGAAACACAAGTATCATGATTAGAATTAAACACATATGTTCCACATTCTGCACAAACAGCATTCGCATTCGAAGTTCTGGAGTTTGAACTATCATTACACGCAGTTACAGACTTTGTTTTCTTAGAAATACTAGAAATCCTATGATGGTCTTCTACTTCCTTCTTTGTAAACTTCACTTGACTAATGTTTGGCACGACCTTTTCTTTCACTTGATAGCTCTTAAGCTGTGGTCTGCTAACACTAGTAGTGTGAATTACTCCTGAAGATTTAGACATGTGAGGATTAGTATTCCTAGAAGCATGAGGCAACTGTGGTGTTCTAGTTTGTGTTGTGGTGGGAGCAATTCTATATATTCCTGGTTTTAAGCACTTTTATGTTTCGAACAGCTTGGTTTCTTTTCTGAGGCAAACTCTGTTGAGTGACTGGTTTAAATAAACCATCCGACACATTAGTTTTATTAACCGACTTATTCGTTTGAAAATTTATCATTTCAGGAGAATTTGAAAAAGGATCGGTTTTCTAAAAAAACTGATGTTTTGGAATCCTTGTGCATTTGGTTGTCGAACAACAGATGGTTTATCAAAACTGAGTTTTCCACAGACTTTCCTTTTGTACCAGAAAGAGTTTCTTTAACTCATTTATCACCATGTTCCTTGTCTTGCCATTGGAGCTTTCAAATCTTGTATTTCAATGTAATTGTTCACGTTCTTTTCGAAATACATTTGAAGCCTTTTCTTTGCAACTGGGGTTGTTTTCATCTGTTCTTTACAATGTTGTAAAGAAAGTTCAAGAGAAATTGAGTGTTTTTCAAGTTAATGAAAACTTTTTAACAAATATATTAGAACTTCTTGTTAACAGATTCAGATTGTATTTCGCAAGCTTTTGTGCAAGACATTCACATTCTTTTGACTTTATGAAAGATATAAGCATTGCAATCAGTATTAACATATTTAAAATCAGACAGAGAATTGCAAATATGAACATGTAATCATCTTTAGACACACACTCTCGAGAATAGATCATTATGATAGAAAAATCACCTTTTCTGATTCAAGCTCGTCAAGCACTGTAGCTAGCTTCCTCACCGAACAAAGCTAAGATAATTATAAAGGATTAAGCCGCCCCACCAGCCTCTCCATGAAGCCACCTATTCAGGGATTAACTACGTCCAAAATACGTCATTCATTTTCCTTTTTTTAGTTCAGAATAAAACAATGACTTCCAGTATTGTTTTATCTCTGAAAGAGCAAGTATTAATAAGACTTTGATCACAACTTCCATACTCTTAGGCAGTTGGGATAGGAAATGCACTACTAGTATGATTAGACCAGTTTGTTGACAAATTTTTTCTAAAGTGATTGAAGTTGTTATGTCCCATTCTCGTTATAAAGTAGTTCCTACTTTACTAATGGATTTAGACATGGGTAGAAAGCCAACTTTTTAGCATGTTTGGTTTTGTCGCTACACAAACGTTTTACTCACACAAATTGTCTTCCTAACTTCATTAGCGCGTTCCAACTGATCAAGATAGCTTTGGGATGGTGGTTTGAAAGTTTTCATAAAGACTAGTTTTGGATATGTGTAAATTATAATGTGTTTCACTTTGTCTTTATCCAATTTTGATCTACTCTCCTTTTCAAGAGTCACTGTGTCTTCCCCATCGGGGCAAAATCTGTTTGCAGGATCAGAAGTATCATATGGGATCTCATACAAACGAGGCTTATCAGATTGAGCTTTCTTGAGGTACTTTGGATTAGCAAAGGTTGATCTACCATGATACGTTGCGCATTTGGGTGCTAACATGTGAATGGTCTGAATTGACTGATTGCGTTTATAAAGAATTTCATTTAAAAACTTTATTTGTTTGTCCATTTCAATCATCGTGTCAATGTCTTTTCCTTCCTTAACCTTTAAATCCGAAATAACCTTAGTTTTCTCTTTGAGCTGACCTTCAAATTGTGACCTAGTTAACAGACTCTTTTTGACTAGCTCATCGTATTTCTGATTGACAACTGAAATTTCATAGGTTTTAGTTTTTAAACCCTTTTGTATGTCAATATCTTTAATAGCTAATAGTCCTAGAGTGTCATTTAACTTTGTTTGAAGTATTTTATACCACTTAAAAGACACTATACTTAGGTCATTAAGGCCGTGTACTTCTCAAGCTCAATCGTTTGGTCTGAAGTGCAATCAGAGAACTATCCCGACTGCTAGTAGCCTCCCCCAGAGCCCTACTAGACTCATCAAGGTTAGTTTTGCACTCCTTCAGTTCTTGAGTCAATGATGCGTTTGCTTTCTTTAATTGCTTTAAAACCGTTTTGTTTTCCTCTGTATCAAGAGTCAAATTAGCAATTAAATTAGCAAGCGCAACACGCTCATCAACACATTCCGGCGCATTTTGATCAACCTGATTATCATTAGTATACAATAGTTAATAATCAGAATGACATTAAGCTATCAATCCTTCTCCAAAACATATGTATCGGTTAATGGATTCAGGTTGCTCAGAATGTCATCTCACATTGGCAAACACATCATTTTCATCATGGTTTTGTACCTGTTCCAATGGCTGACTTATAGAACTGGATTTTTCAGGTGAGACCTCTTGAATCTTTGCCATGTAACTGTAATGTGCTTCTAATTCTTGTTCATCAATCTCTTCATCTGTATCCTCTAGCCAATCAGCTTGCTCAGCTTGAAGTGGGACACCTTGTTCAGCTTGTTTGCACATCATCATCTTCTCCTTGTGATACGCGTAGTCTTTAACCCGCTTTGGCTTCCTGCATTCCCTGGCATAGTGTCCAAATCCCTTGCAGTTAAAGCACTGTATCCCATTTTGTTGCACTACCGGACTGCCTACTGTTTCCCTAGCCCCAACAACTGTCATCGTCCTTTGATTTCCAAACTGCCCTGACTGATTGTCGTTGTTATACCTTGGTGTAGTATCTTCAGTCTTGTTCCTGGAGTTTGAAGAAGTTCGAAGGTTGTTGTTGGTAGGTTTGTACAGCTTTCTTGAAATACTTACGGAGTGCCAAGTTTCTTTTTTCAGTATCCTTGTCCTCCGAGCTTGTTTCTGTACACTGTCTTCCTATAAAACGGACTCAGATTGAGAGTAACAGGTTTGGCGATCTCTTTGCCTTTGTGTCAGTAGTCGCGACTGGTCTGTGGAAGAAGCATTGCATGTATGATATGCATTCGATCTTTGAGGTTTTGGTGCCTGATAGTAGTTATCTGAATATGGTTGAGCAGCCGCAAGAAGTGCTAACGGATTTGCACTTCTGGCTAATATCTCAGAACGGATATCATTAACTTCGTTTTGAAACTGCTTCAGAAGGTCAAACATCGTCCTGTGTATGAGAACTTTTCTATTTCCTCTCTCTAGCTGACAACCGTCACAAACTTGACCATTCTAGTTGAAGTTGTTGAAGAAATTGAACATTCTCTTGCAATGTTGAAACTTGCAAGTTGTTCCTTGTCAACCTCATTCATCAGTTATAAAACCGGGATATAAGACTCTATGGATTACTCCACTCGAGAGTAAAACTTCCCAAATTCCAAAACAGATTGGTCTTTATAACTTGTACGTTCAACGATTCACTCTGTTGGTAGCCTTATCTATGGCTGTCCACATCTCCTTAGTCCCTGTAGTTGCATGCATCAACAGTTGAGTTAAATTTCATCTCAATACCAGTCAAATCAAGAAAATAGCTTCTTTTCAGCTTGAAAGTAGAGTTTGTTCTCTCGTTTTGTTCGTTGGTTATTGTCTCAGCTTCTCATGTGCAGCTACTGGTAGAATTGTTTCTCTGTTGCTTCAACACGCAAAGAGTACGCTCGTGGTCGTATAAGGACCTTCAAAGATGCACTTTCCTCAGATAATCACCATTCGATTAGTGTCCAAGGTATCTAGAAAACGCGAACGCCACTGAAGAATATCTTCCTGTCCCAAGCATCGGTGGACGATCTTTTGAACCAGCTGCCATGATTATGTTGTGCATTTAGCTATCTGTTGAGGATGTTGTTAACTGAGTAGACATGATGAATGAATAGTTATAAATAGAAGGTGTGAAGAGGGGAGATTTTGTTGATCTTAAGTGATATGTAATTTGATTGAAGTTGTGGTACTTGTGGCATTCCACATTCCACTGGATTTTTACACGTCTTTGCATTAAAACCGATTAAAAGAATTAACGGATTTTACAACAATCATAGAAACCGTGAAATGATATGATTCGGAATCAGCGGCCGATGATTTTAATTGTATACAAACAGATAATTTTCTGGCTAGGGTTACAGCTGTTTCGTTTAAATAGGCTCACCAACCTGAAACGGGTCCTAAAAAATACATATGGCCATGAGCTAGAACAAAAAGAAGTCATAACACAAATTTCCTAAAAAAACTGAAAAATGTCAATAAGTCATAGTAAACGAGGGTTTTTGGGTCTCGAAAAATCCGAAACTAGCTAAAGGGTGGTAACAGCGTATTTCGCTCGTTTTTTTTTTCGATTTGATGAGGTAACGGCCTGAAACGGACATACGGATCGAAAAGTTATGCTGTTTTACTGAAACCCTTTTCTTCACACAAGAATTCTAGACAACACGCAGTGCTATCTTTGACAACTCGCATCGCCTAATAAAATACTCAAATCCTGTTTGTAACCTCGCCAATTAGCAACTCGCTGTTTTAGCAACTCGCTGTTTTAGCAACTCGCTGTTTTAGCAACTCGCTGTTTTAGCAACTCGCTGTTTACAACTCGCTGTTTTAGCAACTCGCTGTTTAGCAACTCGCTGTTTAGCAACTCGCTGTTTAGCAACTCGCTGTTTTAGCAACTCGCTGTTTTAGCAACTCGCTGTTTTAGCAACTCGCTGTTTTAGCAACTCGTTGTTTTAGCAACTCGCTGTTTTAGCAACTCGTCTTTTAGCAACTCGCCACTGTGGTCAAAAAACCGCTGTTGACTATTTCCTTAAATCGTGGATCTTGTCCCCTAGCTAGTCAAACCGCCATGAAGAACAAATAATTAAATAAGCAACCCTCCACGATGAACACAAGGTCGAATTTGACAAAATCACTCAAATAAGCTTTTCTATCCACGAATCAAAGCTCTAACATGCAATACTAAGGAGATATACCAAGATTAAACATCCTATAACATGTATTTCTTCTTGGATCGTCAAAAATGAAGCAACTCTCCACGAAGAACACCTTACTTTGTTTGCTTATAATTCGAGCTAGGAGCTTGTTTAACACACGAAATTTGAAGCACTCTTACCTTTTGATGTGTAGAACAAGTGAAGATCAAGATTAACAAACCATTAGACCCAAAATTTTTTTTGAGCCGTGGGTATTTTTCACAAAATAAGCCACGAATTTGAGCTTATTTAACCACACAAATCAGACACGAATCCACCCTTTGCTCTGATGCCAATTGTAGGATCCCGTTAACACTTCACTTCATACAATCGATCACGAAATCGGAACTAGAAATGAGAAAGAAAGATTGAGTTGTTTAGAGAGAGAAACTAGAGAGAGAATTGAGAGAGAAAAGAGAAAAGATATTTTAGAGCAACTTAACAACTTCCTCTTTTCTAAATAGAAAAGAGTTTATATACCCCGTCGCGTTAAATGACGCACGGGATATTTAACTAGGACCCGGGGTTTTGCTTGGGATTAAACCCGAAACATATACAATATTAGATTATCTATCGAGCCCGATTCCCGATATTATCCTATTACAACATTAACTAATTAAAGACCGAAGCTCCTTCGTAGAGTGACCGAACTTCCTTGTTCAACTCAATAAATTGAGGCTAACAAGTTTTAATTACGCGCCACTATTATAGGTCGCGGTTGATCGTTGGCATTCGTCTTCTTCATCGAGATTTCTAAAATCACTACTCCTATTCACGGTGAGTTTATAGCCTCGCCTTTAAACTTTTAACTGTTTTATAAACCCCATGAGGGAGATACATGCTAGTTTTATAAATTGAACACAAGTAGTTTTCGGTATGCTGGACCCGATTGTGAGACTATTGCATGAGTAGCTATTTCCCAAAAGGCCCCGAATTTCATGAACTGTTAATTACCTATGATGGATAAGTGCTAATACAGTAAATAGATCTATTAGACTGTCAGGAGTATGTATCCATGGCGTTAACACTCTGTAACGGACATTGTATCGAGAATTTTTAACAAAGTGTTTTAATGGTTGATTTTAAGTTTTTGGGTGTTGATTTGATCTTCAATTAGTGTTTTAATGGTTGATTTTAAGTTTTTGGGTGAGTATGGTTGATTTCAGGGCTGCACATACGAAGAGGGGGTGTTTGTTTTTGTGGTTTGAAAATTTTTAACAAAGTGTTCATTATGGTGTCCTGCTGGTGGCGGTCCCATATCATTTGGCGGTCCCAAATATATTAAGGGGTGCCTAGTTATAGGGGGCGCCCTCAGCGAGGGGTTTTGGACTTAGTTTTTGACGAAAATTTTACGCGGAGGAATGACGTTTTAATTTGCATTTCGCGAATTAAAAATACTTATAAGTATTTAAGTTGTCACGACACGGACTAAAATCGAAAATAGAAGAAGGAGAAGAGAACTTATAAGATTTATGAAATGTGTTCCATCATTCCTAAACCAAGACGTAGATAGTTAAACAATTCACGTTTAAGGGGTTTAGTGAGGATGTCGGCGATGTTGTCGACGGACGGCACCTTTTCGATAGAGATATGTCCATTCTGGACATTAGCACGAAGAAAGTGGTGGTGTATTTCGATGTGTTTGGTACGAGAATGTTGCACCGGGTTGCTAAGGTCAATCGCGCCTTTGTTGTCGCACATGATGGGAACATCGTCGAGTCGTATGTCGTAGTCGTTGAGAGCTTGTTTCATCCATAGTGCTTGTTGACATGCCTTGCTGGCGCTTACGTATTCGGCTTCGGTAGTGGATATAGCAAGAGCAGTTTGTTTCTTCGAGAACCAAGATGTTAAACAACATCCCATGAACGTACAAATACCGTTAGTGCTCTTTCGGTCCATATAATCTCCCACATGATCAGAGTCGGCATATACTACAGTTTCTATGTCGGTCCTCTTACGATACCATAATCTTAAGTGTGTAGTTCCTTTGATGTATCAGAAGATACGCTTAACCACTTCAAGATAAGAGGTTTTAGGATCCTCTTGGAAGTGGGCACAAAGGCAGACACTAAACATGATATCGGGCCTACTTGCCATTAGGTATAATAAACTACCTATCATGCCTCGATACTTGGTACTATCTACCGACTCACACTCTTCGTCTTTCGTGAGTTTAGTATCGAAGGACATAGGGGTTTTCATTGGTTTAGAATCTTCTAAACCAAATTTCTTAAGCATTTCTTTAATATATTTAGATTGATTAAAGAAGATACTGTCTGATATGTGAGAAATCACATATCCTTTTTATATCAAAAATGACCCTTAAATGATCAAAATGTGCAAAAATATGCTTGTATTTGTGTATTTTGTTGTTTGTGAATGTGTAGGTATGGATATTGCAAAAATCACAAGAAAACGGTCAAAATCGGACAAACACAAACACGGGAATGGAAAGAGTACACAAGAGATGGGAGTTTTCTAGCAAAGGTCATTAAAAGTCAACCCTTGGTCAAACTTGGTCAAACCACAAAATGCCAAAACCCTTAAAATACCCAAATGAGCCTTAATGTTAAACCAATTTCACAAAAAGCCCTAAATTGATAACACTGTTAGTCCTTTGTTAATAAAGAACTAACGGTCGTTAACTCTTTTATAACTAATCCCTTAAATCCCTTTCACCGAGCCCATATAAACCAAACACCCCTAATCCTTTTATATCCCGGGCCCAAGTCAACACCCCAAACCCCTAGGTCAAACTTAAAACGTATAACATTTAGGGGGCGGGAAAAATAGTTTTTACTATTCATCGTCTCCCCCATTTCACCTAGCTCAAATTAAACCCAAATTAACCCACACCCTCTCAATTCAACGTGGCTACAAGAGATTCCAAGTACTAAGTGTCATATCATCAAGCAAAAACGTCACCAAGAGCTCTTATTGGTCAAGACTCTGACAAGGAATGACACACGGGCTATTAAAGAAACACACAAGAAAAGGGAAATTTGCATTGGATTCAGTGTTAAGGAAACACACTCACTCCCAAAGAGTGGGATTTACAGCTTGGTGTCAATTAGTCTTTTTCAAGCTTTAAAATCAGAAGGTAAAAATAGGAATTAGACTCTCAAATTTTGTTTGCAAGTAGCTTGTAGGTCATTATTAATCTTTTTCAGCTTATTTTTTTAAAATTAGTTTATTAAGTCATCTGTTTTTAGCCTTAAAATCAGCTATTCTTCTTTAAACCAAAAGTAAACTCAGCATGTACTGAGTACATAAGCCGTTTTCAACTAGCTTTTTCTTTGACCATTTGTTTTTCAAAATGTCTTTTGTTTCCTGTTTTTAGTAGCTTTTTAGCCAATGTTTAAGTAGGTGTGGGGATTATAGCCATAAGGATCCATTAGCTTATCTTAAAATAAGCTTAAAGTTGCCCTTAAGGCCTGTTTGGTTAGCAGTTTATACCAAAGTGCTTATTGGTGATTTTTAGCTTATTGCATTAAGTTTTTGTTTAATTTCTGTCTTAACTAGCTTATTAGGTTCAAATTAAGTTGTTTATAGCTTATTTAGTCCATGATTCAGCTTATTCTAGCTTTTCATAGAGAAACCAAAAACATCAAAAACAGCATAAGGAGCTTTTTCATTATGCTTTTTCAGTGCTTATTTGAATTTCAAAATGCTTTTTGTTTATTGTTTCAAGTAGCTTATAGGCCAGGTTTTAAGTAGATATAAGTTAGATTGCCATAAGGATATGTTTGCTTATTGCAAAATAAGCTCAAAGTTTGTTATCTATCTGTTTAGTATGCAATTTAGTATAAGTGCTTATTTGATTTTTCAACTTATGGCTTATCCACTTTGCTTATTTCTAGATTAAAGTAGCTTAAAAGGTTAGTTTTAAGTTAGTAGTAGCTTATTTTTAGCTTATCTTAGTGTTTTAGCTTATTTAGTTTTGTTAAAAGTAAAAAAAGAATGGTTAAGTATCCTGTCTGATTTTTAAGCTGTAACTAGCTTATTAGTGATTTAGAAAAAAGTTGTTTTCACAAAAATAGCTTATTATAAGTTGTTTTACATCTTTGCTTTTTAGATTTTTGCAAAAAAAAATAAAAAAGGGAAACCAAAGAAGTCGGGGGTGAGCAAGACTCGAACCCCCGACCTCAACTTAGCCTCAACCCTTTTATAGCACTCAACACACACACCCCTCACCACTGCGCCCTTGGGACTTTTACGTCTCAAGGCGCACTTAATAATCTTTTATCCCTTTTTTGAAGTTTAGTATAAATAAGCAATTCGATTGCTTATTTGAATTTTCCCGGCTTATTTAGTTTAGCTATTTAGGATTTCTAATTTTTCCTGCATCTTGCTTATCATAAACTATTTTTAGAATTTTTTTAGGATTTTTAGCTTAAAGTTTTATATTTTTCGTGAATTAATTTAGTTAAAAACTTTAAAAAATCCTAAAAAATAGAAAAATAATCAAAAAAAATAATTTTCTTTTTTATAAAATTTTCTTTTATCATATTCTAGGCTTAGGTTGAAATTTACTTTCTTAGGGTTAATATTTTGAAAGTTCACTTTTTAAAGAACGGGTTTTCATATCCGTTCTCGTTTTCTTCGTTTTTAAGCTTAAATCACTCTCGGTTTAGAATTTCCTTAGCTTTTTACTTTTAAATAGTCATTTAGGATTAGAAAAAGTTTAGAAAAGCATTTAGGATTTAAATTTAGTTCAATTGCTTATTTGTCGTTTTCTTTAATTACCGTTTTTTTTTAAATTGCTTAGTCGTTAATTTTTCTTGCTTGCTTTAGTTGTTTTTAATTGTAGATTTAGAAAATTAATCAAAAAAAGTTTGAACCAATTCAAGTCATTGTCCAAATAACAAACGAGGTCTCAATTTCATAAGTCTTTGGGAAAACGACCCGGTAATCACTTACCGGTTAAACGTGTAGTATTTTTGTAAGATTTTTTCTACTACATTTGTCCTCAAGGGTAGTTTTGGAATTTTCTATACTTTGGATATTATTACGTGTATATATACTTGAGATGTATCAAGTTTTTGGCGCCGCTGCCGGGAATTTGTGATTAAGATTCCTTCGTTTGCATTTGTCGATCGTGATTTGGAGAACCTTTCGTCTTCAAAAGTTACGCTTTTGAGAAAATCAAAAATACAAAAAATATATATATATATAAAAAGTAAAAAAAATATTTTTTTTAAGTATAAGTAGAAGATTAATAAATAAATAAAATACAAAAATATTTGCTCTTCCGGATTTTTCGATTTTTCTTGTCAATTTGTGAATATAAGAAATAAATTTTTTTACCAAGTTGGTAAAAGAACACTAACAAATAATACTTTCAACTGAAGTATTATCCATCAATAAGTTCCCGAACTTAAGATTCAAAAATTTATCGTTTGTGTCACTTACGAAAAAGGCGCACCTCTTTTGTAAAATTTATTCTACTTAAGAGAGTTACCCTAAGTTTGTTAATTATTCGGTAAACAAAAATATTTTCTTTTCTCATTTCTTTTATCATTTTTGTTAGCTTAGTGCATGCGCACTAGAAATTCCAATTTTCCAAATAATTCAAACGTAACCATTCCGAGACGTCGAAATAGATGAAGTGCTCCAAACGTAGTCGAACCCGAGCTTCGTACTATCATTGAAGTTGCACCAATGGCGGAACGTGCAATGGAAGAGCTACTCCGTGCACCCACGGAAGGGTATGGAGAAGTTATCGTTTTACCGGAAATTAATGCGGATCATTTTGAGATTAAAACAAATTTGTTACAACTAGTTCAAGCTAACCCGTTTCACGGTTATGAGAGGGAAAATCCCCACGCTCATATTAATAGTTTCAAAAGGATTACCTCGACTTTACGATTTAGAGATGTGCCGAATGATGTTATTAAGCTAATGATGTTTCCATACTCTCTCGAGGGGGCCGCAAAAGCTTGGTATGAGAAAGAACCACCGAATTCGATCTTGACTTGGGAGGATCTCGTAACTAAATTTGTGAATCAATTTTTCCCTCCCTCAACGAGAACTCACTTAAATACTGAAATGCCGCGGCGGGTGGAAATCTTTTGAGTAAGAAGACTAGAGAGGCTTTGAACATAATTGAGAATAAATCAAAAGTTCGTTATTCACGTAATAAATCAAATGTTTCTAGGATGAATATGACTTCTAGGGAAAGTGTTAGTAAGACGGATGAAAGAATTGATAAGCTTGCGGACCAACTTTCGACCTTAGTTAAGATTGTTTCTAAAAAAGTTGTCACTCCGGTTAAAGCGGTTGAGGAAATTTGTGTTACTTGTAGTAGGCCTCATGCTTGGTACAATTGTCCTAATACCGATAACAATAATTATTCATGGTAACAAGTTTTTTCAAGCTCAAAATAGAACATGCTCCGAATATTACAAAATCAAGGATATTTTTCCAAAACCCATACCTTTTCAAGTGCCTAATAATCAAGTTCAACAAGAGTTTTTCAATGATTTTTTGAGTTACAAGAGAAATAACGATCAAATGATGAGAAACATGCAAAACAAATCAGCTCGATAAAAGTAGACCTTAAGAATGAAATTCAAAACACATAAAAACTCAATTCAATCTGTCATGATGAATCAACAAACTACGCTTTCAAAATATATTGCAAAACATGAACATGGATTTTTCAGAACCTAGCCTCAACAACGGTGTACTCTCTGAGTAAGACCAATTCCCATACTCAATGTGTGATGAACCGATCACTACTCGAATTGTTGATGCTAACGAGGACCCTCGATTCCTACTAATCCATCTCCAAAAAAAGTAGTGGAACTGATAAACGAGGAGACAATCGTATAAGGAGCATCTAATTTCTAAGGAAGTAATGCTCAAATCCCACCTCCGGTAATCCCATTTCTAATACTGAAACCCGATGTTCCAAAGACTTTGCCTAAAACCACTCCCATTCCGGAACCCGATGTTCCGAAGAGTTTACCTAAGCCAAATATTCCATATCCTTCTCGACTTAACCAAGAAAAATTTCATGAAAAAGCTTCGTATCAAAAAGAGAAGATTTTTCAAATGTTTCAAGATTTGCGTTTTGACATAAGTTTCGCGGATGCTTTGTTTTTTATGCCAAGATTTGCTCCTACGATTAGGAATTTGCTCATGAATAAGGAAAAGTTTCTTGAATTAGCTAAGATACCGTTGAACGAGAATTGCTCGGCGATGCTCCTCAAAAAGCTTCCCGAAAAGCTTGGAGATCCCGACAAGTTTCTTATTCCATGCAATTTTCCAGGAATGGATGTATGTCACGCCTTGGCCGATCTTGGCGCGAGCATAAATCTTATGCCTCTTTCCTTTTGGAAAAAGCTTTCCCTACCCGAACTTACACCAACTCGGATGACTTTAGAGTTAGCGGATCGATCGATTACTCATCCTAAAGGACTCGCTGAAGACGTTTACGTTAAAGTGGGAAAGTTCCATTTTCCTACCGACTTTGTTGTTGTCGATTTCGAAGCCGATCCTCGAGTTCCTCTCATACTTGGGGGATCCTATTTGAGGACCGATCTGTGCATTAAATTGATTTTATGGAGAAGAAATAACCCTTCGGGTTGATAACGAAGCCGTCACTTTTAATCTAGATCAAACCACGAGATACTCCTCTACAAATGATAAGTCTTAATCCGAATTGAAATCATTAATGCAGTTTTGTATGAGAGTATGCTCCTGAATATGCTAGGAATTTTCAATAATGAATCTTCGGTTGCAATCCCACCCCGACGTCTAAGCCTCTTACTTCCGAATTCATTTTAGAAGAGATTGAAGCTTATCTCAAGAATGATTCGATTTCATCGGAAATTGATCATGCCGATTGCGATCCGGAGGAAGATATTTGTTTGATCGAAAAATTGTTAAATAATGACCATTACAACTTCCCCTCCCGATGGACCTAAACTAAAGTGAAGTTACAAGGCGAAACCTTTAATTGAAGAGCCTCTGGAATTAGAGTTAAAAGATTTACCGTCTCACTTGGAATATGCTTACTTGGAAGAAAAGACAAGTTACTAGTAATTATTGCAAAAGGTTTAAAAGATGATGAAAAAAGCTCTCTTAAAGGTGCTTAAATCTCATAAACGGGCCATTGCTTGGAAAATCACCGACATCAAGGGTACCGACCTCGTTTATTAGTACACATCAGAATCTTGATGGAGGATGATTACAAACCCACGGTTCAAAGTCAAAGACGGGTTAACCCAAAAATTCATGAGGTAATCAAAAAGGAGGTCCTAAAACTTCTTGATGCCGGTATGATTTACCCGATCTCCGACAGCCCATGGGTTAGTCCAGTGCATTGTGTTCCCAAGAAAGGTGGAATAACCGTTGTTGCTAATGAAGAAAATGAATTAATTCCGACACGTTTAGTTATCGGGTGGAGAGTTTGTATCGACTATAGGAAGTTAAATGAAGCGACTCGAAAAGATCATTTTCCATTGCCATTTATGGATTAAATGTTAAAGAGATTAGCCGAAAATGAGTTTTATTGTTTTCTAGATGGATTTTCGAGGTATTTCCAAATACCAATAGATCCCCAAGACCAGGAGAAAACTACTTTCACATGCCCGTATGGAACTTTCGCGTACCGTCGCATGCCATTTGGCTTGTGTAATGCTCCCGGTACTTTCCAACGGTGTATGATGGCCATTATTTCGCATGAATATGATCAAAAAGACAAATGGAAGTGTTTAAGGATGATTTCTCGGTTTTTAGGGATAGTTTTGATTCGTGCCTCTCCAATTTAGAAAAGATGCTAAAACGATGTGAAGACGCGAATTTAGTTCTTAATTGGGAGAAGTGCCACTTTATGTGTAGAGAAGGAATTTATTTGGCAGTTTTTGTCTGTTTTTGGTCATTTAAACTCATTTTTGAAGGTAAAAGATATGTGTAATTAAGCACTTATCAGTACTCTTCCGAGTAATACTATTCCTAACCCGAAGGGTGAGATGAAATCAATCACTACTTGAAGTGGTGTTGCTTATGAGGGACCATCGATTCCTACTAATCCTTCTCCCAAAAAGGTAGTGAAACGAGAAACCTAGGTGACAACGAATAAGGAGCAAACTAATTTCCAAGGAAGTACCGCTCATATCCAACCTCCGGTTAACCCCATTCCGATTCTGGAACCCGATGTTCCGAAGACTTTACCTAAGCCTAATATTCCATATCCTTCGAGACTTAATGATCAAAAGTTCCATGAAAAAGCTTCGAATCAAATGGAGAAAATCTTTCAAATCTTTCAAGATTTGCGCTTCGACATTAGCTTCGCGGATGCTTTACTTTTAATGTCAAGATTTGCTCCTACGATTAAGAGTTTGCTCATGCATAAGGAAAAATTGCTTGAATTAGCTAAGATACCGTTGAACGGGAATTGCTCGGCGATGCTCCTCAAAAAGCTTCCCAAAAAGATTGGAGATCCCGGTAAGTTTCTTATTCCATGTTATTCCCAGGAATGGATGTATGTCACGCCTTAGCCTATCTCGACGCGAGCATAAATCTTATGCCTCTTTCCATTTAGAAAAAACTTTCTTTACCCGAACTTACACCAACTCTGATGACTTTAGAATTAGCGGATCGATCCATTACTCATCCTAAAGGACTCTCCGAAGATGTTTTTGTCAAATTTGGGAGTTTTCACTTTCCTACCGATTTTTTTGTTGTTGATTTTGAAGCCGATCCTCAAGTTCCTCTTATTTTAGGAAGATCATTTTTGAGGACCAGTCGTGCCTTAATTGATGTGTACGAAGGAGAGCTTATCTTAAGGGATGGGGATGAACGATTAATTTTTCATGTCAATAAGCATCCTCAAAAGCATGCAAACGAGTCGATTAAAATGATTAATTTCATTGATGTTTCATGCGAGGATAGTGTTGGAGAAGTTTTAAGATTGAAAAAATCAAATCATTTCTTGAGTGGCAGTACCCCTCCGCTTTTTGATTCTAGTCCTAGTCTCACATCTTTTAAGACTAGAGATTCTCTTCTTAAGGAGTTCGCCGATGAACTCGCTCTTCTTGACCCATTTCCACCAGGAAATGAGGATGTTGATTTTGAAGCCAATCTTAGAGAAATTGAATTGTTGCTTAACCGTGATCCGTCAACAAATTTTTCACCTATGATTACGATTGATCCTAATCCCAAGAAGTTCACCGATGAACCTGCTCTAGCTTGTTTACCTCCACCGGGAGATGACAAATCATTTCTTAAGGAGGATGTTCAAGAAGAAAATTTTCAAGTTTATTCAAACCCTCTTTTTGAGTTTGATGACAATTACAACTCCAGTAACATTAATCCTCTTTTTAAAGAGATGTTAGAGGATGTCGAGAGCAAGGACTCCAATGTTTCTAATTTTGATGAGCCAGTTTTACTTAACACACCTCTTTTTGATGAGGATGAGTGTTTCGATCCAGGAGACAATATTGATGAGATCGATGCTTTTCTAGCTATTGAAGTTTCTACTAATATTAAGGAAGGTTATTATGACTCAGAATGAGACGTATTCTATCTTGAGAGTTTTCTTAGGGATAATACCACCCATAATCTCTCTCCCGAAGTGTTTTTCGATCATGAACCACAATGCTTTAAGGATGAATCCGAATTTGATATTTTGAAAAATATGGTTAAAACTTTTGACTCCAGGATTTACGAGAAAAGTTTTTCTCCATCATGTGTGAGATTATCATCTAAGGACCACCATTATCTTTTCTTCATAATTGTTGTCCAAATCCTTTTTACTCATCATGTGAACTTTCTTTTCTCCTTCGGGAGTGAAGACACCATTTTTGACCCCGATATCTTCGCTTTTCATTTTTCTTCTCAAGAGCCGGTGGCAGTTAAATGTTCAATGGAATTTTGTTTTTCCAGTTGTTTCATCCTCATGGACGAATGAATTCGGGGATCGAGTCAAGCTATGTGACTCGGTTACCAAAAATAAAGCGCTTCGTGGGAGGCACCATATGCTTATCCTTCTATCTTCGTTCTTATTTCTAACGTGATGTGAGGAGGCTTGTACTCTTCCGATTCTTGTTGTTTGTGCTTGTGATTGTTTGTAAGATTGACCTAAAAATTTTGAAGACTCTCATGTTCGGTGTTTTGTCCCGGTCCATTCGAGCTTCCTAGCCTTTGCTTGCAATTAGTTTGGAGAAATCCGATATCCTAGATTATTATCGACTAACATTTATCTTCTAGCATACTTGATAAACGGCTTGAGATTTTTGTGATACTTTCTCCATGCTTGGATTATGCATTCGACTTTTTGAGTTCTAGTGTGGGGTTATAAGCCTTAAACTAGGAAACATTGAGGACAATGTTTAATTTTAGTATGGGTAGTATATCTTCGATATGATCTGACCTACCTTTTGCCCGTTGTTCTCACGTACACCCCGTTTTCCCATAAAAATTTTAAATTTTTAAGTCTTAATATCTAGTTTATTGTTCATATATATAATAATAATCAATAGAAAAATAGAAAATAGTTGACACGAATGTAGGTTTTCTGTTGGTGAGAACGAAAAGTAAATTTTGACCCGACCGGTTTTATATCTTAGCTTTCTCCTTAACTTTATATAGATTGATTTTTGCTAATCTTTTATACAATGAGCTATAAAAAGCAAGTCTAGCTTAAAAAAGTCAAGACTTTGCAAGTTCCTATAATTGATTTTAAATATGCGAAGATCGATTTATTAGAGTTGAGATTGTTGCCAGTCTATGTGACTTGTTAAAGTGTCGATCTTAATTCATTAGGCTAAGTATTCACGAGTTTCTTTCTTAGAAATTTTAAATTGTGAAGAACAAGAGACGATAGAGTAGAGTATAAGTTTTGATGCTAAACATAGAATAGTTGGATTTCTTTAAGGCTCATAAAAGTTAATTGTGGCCTTTTGCTCCTATCAGCTTAATAAATGTTATATAATTGTTGAATAAATAAAGTTTCTTTGGTTTTTGCGATTCTTAGTTTAAATCACTTCGTAGAGATTCTCTTTGGTGAAAGTAAGGTACACATTGAGGTTTTGTCAGTGTTGTGGAGAAATAGACTCCTGGACCATGGTCGGCTCACATACCGATGTGGCAGTTGTTATGGAACCATAAGGGACTTGAATATTTGGCTATATAATAAGACATTTATGATATAACGAAGCTGAAATAAGGACTTTTGATCATGGTCGGCTCGCATACCGATGTGACAATCGTTTAAAGGGTGGAGGTAATAATAATAAAAAACTGTGGGCTGATAAAAGTTTACTACCTCTTGCCGGCTCACAACCGATGTGGTAGTCTTCTAAATAAGGCGCATAGTAATAATAATCCGAGACTAATAAAAGTTTGCTGCATCTTGCCGGCTCACAACCGATGTTGCAGCCTTCTAAAAGGTCGAGGAAATTACCGAGGTCGAAATATGTTTGCTGCATCTTGCCGGCTCACAACCGTGTTGCTGCCTTTAAAGGACGAGGTTTAATAATGTTGCACATAATTTAAGTAATAATAAAGCCTAATTCAATCCCCGGGTTATCTAAATAAAGCCTCTGTCTCTTCGATTGTAGTTGAGTTGTTCGGATGAAAATAAAAAAGGATAACCCCTAAATCATGCGAAATTAGAACCTTAATGTGGACCTTATTCTCACCATATCATCTCTTTAGGAAAAGATTTCAAACTATTAATAGTCTAAACTGAGTTTACTTTATTAATAAGGACATAATTTATTTGTCACTAATAACCACAAATACTTGAAATTTGGCTATAATAATAATAATTATGTAATAAACCGAAGCGGAAATAAGACTTCTAGATCATGGTCGGCTCGCATACCAATGTGACAGTCGTTTAAAGGGTGGAGGTAATAATAATAATAATAAAACTGTGGGATGATAAAAGTTTACTGCCTCTTGCCGGCTCACAACTGATGTTGTAGTCTTCTAAATAAGGCACATAGTAATAATAATCCGAGACTGATAAAAGTTTGCTGCATCTTGCCGGCTCACAACCGATGTTGCAGCCTTCTAAAGGACCGAGGTTTAATAATGTTGCTATAATAATAATAATAAGAAGAATAAAGCCAAATTTCAACTCCAGGGTTATCTAAATAAAGCTTCCATCTCTGGACTCGTAGTTGAGTTGTTGCGGATGAAATAAAAAGGATAACCCCTAAATCATGCGAAATTAGAACCTTAATGTAGACCTTATTTTCACCATATCGTCTCTTTAGGAAAGGATTTCAAAAAATTAATAGTCTAAACCGGGTTTAGTTTATTAATAAGGACATAATTTATTTGTCACCAATAATAATAATAAAATCCTGAGAGGAAATTAGGAATAAGGGAGGAAAAGTAAGTACACAATTAGCTTTTATGAGTAGTGTTAGCATCATAACTTGTATTTTGCAATGATCTTGTTTTTAAGCTTTGCTTGGAAAGGTGAAAATCGGGGACGATGAATTATCTATTTGGACACTTTTTGTGCTTTTTGTTCAGTGATCATAAAAGTTATCAATGAATAATGAAAGCAATACATTATGTCACACATAAATAAGTTGTAAATTAGGAAAATTATAAAAATAAATAAAATAATAATAATAATAATAATAATAATAATAATAAAAATAATAAAAAATAAAAAAAATATAAAAGAAAAGTTTTGAAAAATGGGAAAATTAGGTGTTTTATAACTTGTGATTTCTTAACTCTCCCCACAAAAGACTTTGCTACTTTTCAAATGATTAGTTTAGGAAGGTTTTGAGGCATTTGGTTTTAAAGCATATAATATTGCGTGAGGACACGACAATCACTTAGTTTGGGGAATTTAGGAAAGGGAATTAAATTGTTGTCAAATAAAAATTACAAAACAAATAGACTAGGTCCAAGATATAAGTTGCTAGACACTTTTTCCCGACCGTCACCATAAAGACACAACTATTTACAAACGTCTTGATCATTGATAAAAAACAACAACCTGAGTTGGCATTCCCGTAACGGTTAACTTCCTAATTATCCCATACTTTACATACTTTTACAAGATAGTGGCGATATCTACCACTTTATACAATACTTTACATTGTTGACTGATATGTGAGAAATCACATATCTGTTTTATACCTTAAATGACCCTAAAATGAACAAATTGTACAAATTATGCTTGTATATTGCTTGTTTTGTCATTTGTGATGTGTAGGTACGGATATTGCAAAAATCACAAGAAAACAGTCAAAACCGGGCAAAAACGAACACGAGACGGATAAAGTGCACAAGAGCCAGAAGTTTTCTAGCAAATGGTCCACTAAAGTCAACAATGGTCAAACCTTGGTCAAACCACAAAACGACAAAACCCTCAAAATACCCAAATAACCCTTAATGTTAAAACATTTTCACCATAAGTCCTTAAATATATAACACCGTTAGTCCTTTTATTATAAAAGACTAACGGTCGTTAACCTTTAAACCAATCTCATTTTCCCGAGCCCAAAACAAATTACACCGGCCCAATCCCTTTTAATAATAACCCGTGCCAAAGTCAAACAAGTCAAACAAAAAAAAACATTATAAGCGGTTAAAAAGGGTGCGAAGGTGAAAACACTATTCACCCTTCGTCCCAAATTCACCTCACAGCCAAAATCAAAGGGTTAAATCCCTTCTACATTTATCCCACGTGGCCAAGAAGATTCCAAGTACAAAATGCCATCTCAGCAACCAAAACGTCACAAGAAGGCTCTTGATTGGTTGATTTGACAAAGAATGACACGCGGGATTTAAACAAACACACCAAAGATGGGAAATTTGCACTAAACTCAGTGTTAAAGAAGCACAAGAGCTCCCAACTTATGGGATTGCCAGCTTGGCAATCCGTGTGCAACATTCTAATCTAACGGTCTCAAATAGGCATCCAATGATTGAAAGAATTCAAGGGCCAAGATCAAGACTAAGAGGAGCGTGTATTCAAGACCTAGAAGCTTCCTTCTCCTCCTATAAATAGGAGGCCACTTTCACTCACATCAGTATCTAGCTTAGGAGTAGGAGTAGGAGTAGCTTAGTATAGCTTATTGCTTAGTTTTCCAGCTTATTATGTTTTCAAAATTGTAAGTTCCTTTTCAAGTCATGTAATTTCAAGTTTTATTAATAAAATTTCAATTCCTTTCAATTCTGCCTTTTAAATTCTGTTTTTATATAAATGCATTTTGGTTCAATCAAGTTTAAAGTAATCAAATTAAGCTCTTATTTCCTCATATAAGCTTTTTAATACTTGTCTAACTCAATCAAGCTTTTCATAAAGCTTAAATGAGCTTATTGTTACTCAAATTCACTCCCAAAATTACCTCAGCTTAAATTTGGAAGGGAAACCAGACATGGATGGGTTTCCAGGACCTCACTAGCTTATCTAAGATAAGCTAGAGCTTGTTGATTAGCTCATAAGAGCATTTGATTAGCCTTGTTTGTGCAAAGGCCTTTGTAAGTCTTCATTTTCCTTTTCTAGCTTTAAAACTGCAAATTAGTTTAATATTGCTTATTTACTGCTTATTGCTGTTTAGTTTTGCTTAATAGTGCTTATTATAGTTGTTATGTTCTTATGATGATTGATTGATAGTTTAAAATCTTAGTTTGCACTTATTTGTTATAAAACAGTTAAAAACCAAAAATATTAGCTTAGATAGTTAGCTTATTTGTTCTGCTTATTTAGCTGCCTTAATCTGTTCATTAGATCTTTTATTAGTTATTTGATATCTGGTATTTGCAATTTGAGCTTTAAATTTCAAAATCATAAACTGAAAATGAGTTTTTGTGATTTAAAGGGGTGTTTGGGTCAAGGCAGTACTAACCTAAGTTAGTACTGCTAAGAGCCTTGTGTTCTTTTAAATTGATTCAAAACTTCAGTTTAAGGTTTATAAAAAAGAAATTTAAGGTTTGAGCAGGTTTAATTCAGTTTTTTTTATCAACTTAGTAAGTAGAATTTTAGTATCTGTAAGCATTAGCTTAGTCTCTTAGGTATTTTAAGCTCATGTTAATTCTAATTGTTGTTATTACTCTATTTGTTCTTAAGGTGTAGTAATCTAGTTTTTAGGTCTGCAGTTGTTTGTTTTTAAGTTTTGATTATAGTTATGGTCAAATGCATCAGCAGTTAGATTAGCCAAGTAGCTATTTTCAAGTTCAATTATCAGAGGGTAATAGTTATTATTAGGTCTTGATTTTAAGAGCATAAGTAGTTTGTAGGTCATTTTCAATTTGTTTTAGCTTATTTTGTTTTTATAAGTTCATTTAGCCATCTGTTTTTAAGCTTGAAATTAGCATTTTGTCTTTTCACAAAAACCAAAAAAATACACTCAGCATACACTGAGTCTTTAAGCATTTTTCATTAAGCTTTTTCCTTGTTCATTTGATTTTCAAACTGTGTTTCAAAAACTGTTTTATGAACTTTGGAAGGTAGAATTTAAGGTAGTATAAGCCAGTTTGACATAAGGATCCGTTTGTGTGCTTAAAAATAAGCTCAAAGTTAGCATTTAGGCTATTTTGGTATCCATTTTTAGCATTAAGTGCTTAATCTGTTTTTCAGCTTATGGCTTATCCATTATGCTCATTTCTAGCTCAGTTGTGCTTATTAGGATAGCTTTAGGATAGAAGTAGCTTTTTGTTCTTAAGTTTGAGCTTAATTAGCTTCTTTGTTTCATTAGTATAAGTAAAAAGTTTAAAAAGAGTCTAAGTGTTACTGTCATTGTATTAAGCTAATTTCCAGCTTATTTTCTAGTTTTCAGAAAAGTTGTTTTCACAAAAAGTGTTCATATTAAGCTGTTTTTCAAGTTTGCTTTTCAAAGTTTTTGCAAAAATAAAAAAAAGGGAAGAGGGGAAATTGTGGGTGAGCAGGACTCGAACCCACAACCTCAACCCTCCTCAACCTTTTATAACACACAACTCACAACACACTCACCACTGCGCCCTTGGGACTTTTACGTCCTAAGGTGCGTTTTTTATTCTTTTACCACCTTTTTGAGATTTAGTTATAAAAAGCACTTCGAGTACTTATTAGATTTTCCCGGCTTATTTAGTTTAGCTCTTTAGGATTTTATATTTTTCCTGCATTCTGCTTATCTTTAGCTACTTTTAGAAATTTTCTAGGTTTTTTAGCTTAAAGTTTTATACTTTTCGTGAATTAATTTTGTTAAAAACTTTAAAAAATCATAAAAATAGAAAAATAATCAAAAAAATAAAATTCTTTTTTCTAAAAATTTCTTTTATCATATTTTAGGCTTAGGTTTGAAATTTACTTTCGTAGGGTTAATATTTTGTAATTTCACTTTTTAAAGAACGGGATTTTGTTCCCGTTCTCATTTTCTTCGTTTTTAACTTTATGCACCCTCGGTTTAGGATTTCCTTAGCTTTTTCTCACAAGTTAGTAATTAGGATTAGGAAAAGTTTAAAAAAAATCATTTTAAGTTCATTTTTAGGTTTAATTTAGGTTTTAATTGTCGCGTTTCTTTAATTCCCGTTTACGTTTTAATGCTTACGTGTTTAATTTTCATTTCTTGTTTACTTGTTTTCGTGCATTTATCTACTTGTTATTTATATCTAGTAGGATTTAGAAAACCCAAATCAAAAATCTTTAAAACCATTCAAAAAGGGCGATCACGGACTTAACCGATTTTCAATTCACGCTTCGTCGAGGGAAAACAACCCGGGAGGTTTTTGAGACAACTTTGGTTAAAAGTTTGTTTCTTAAATCCGACGGAAAATACTTACTATACTATAATTGTCTAATCCTTATATACTTATATATTATATTATATAGAGTGTGTTAGGAGACGGATCACCTGCTATCACATATCACCAACTTATTTCTCTTTTAATTCACATGAAAATGATACTCGAAAACGTCAACATTAATGTTGGTGAGCTCGTAGGTTTGACCTTAAACCCAAAGTTGTGCCAATAATTAAAAACAGTGGACAATAATGCAATATGACAGTGAATATATGCAAACAACCCATGACATAGCATCCCCTCTAACCATGTAACACAACCTAGCGATCCCGCTAGTCGATCACCATATGTCACTTACGTACCTAAAGGGCCTACCAGCTGGAGCACTATATTAGGGCAGGACCTCACACATACCAGGGTAAACGTACCCAGCCGCTCTAATAACCATACAAATACTAGGATAGGCGTACCCCTCCGATCCAAACAATCATACAACACATAATATTCACATATCAGTCATAAACACATATCTTGTCCTAAAAAAACCACATTTCACAGTCAAATTTCAAAAACAGTTCAAAACACATTTGAGTATCATTTTCCCCCAACAGAAAAACAGTAGAAAAATGGGGCTATGAGAACTCACCTCAAGCAAGACTTAAGCAAACAAATCTCAATCACACAAGCAAATGCAACGACGTCCACACATGACCTAGTCCAGTTAATGTCCCATTTTAATTATTTATTTTCCAAAACAGTCTTCACGTTTGATGCATAGAGTTTAGACGCGTTGTACAATTACCCGTAACAATTTAGTGGTGTGATAGTTGACGACATATCCAACAATCATATCAATCCCATTGCTCAATAATACATACTTATACTATTTAAAGAAAATAGATAAGTAATATAAGTAAATAATTATAATAAATAATTATAAATATATCTTGATAAGTCCATTCGGTAACCTTAGTCACCATAAAAATAATCATAATTTGGTTGAAAATGAAACGTTTACTCATAATAAACATATTTGAGAAGTTTCGAGAAAAAATATATTTTTTCGTATTTTAGTGAACTTATTAAAATAATTACATAATAAAATAATATTTTATTATTTAAAATCAAAAATTACGTTCTTAAGTGAAATTTTCTATGTATAAACTTTTTACAAAATTTCGACATGACTCGCACGTTTATACAATGTTTTTCAAGGTTTTTATCCTTTATTTCAAACACTTTTGAAACTTTCGACACTTTTCCGACAATATTCCAAAATCTCAATCTTTAATGTTTACTAAAACGTTTCTTCCAAAATAACGTTCAATATCACTTCGTAAATACATTTCACTTTTCAAAAGTCCGTCAAAACTCTTAAAACGACTATATATCGCTTATTGGGCTTTAAGGCCCAATAAGGGTCCATTAAGGTATTTATACGTCCAAAATAAGACCCAAACACAAAACCAAGGCCTATTTATATACATAAGTTCATACTAATAAGTAGAAAATAATCCGAACCACAATAAGACCTCCCATTAAGCCACGGCTTATCTGGGTTTATTAGGCCGTGAGTCCATAAGCTTCACAATACATATATTAAGCTTGAAAATAAGCTAGTAAGCTACGTATCGCAATTGGTTACCACCATAAGCTATAATTTTAGTCCACAAACATACGCCATACCACGAAAATAATCAAAATCACTTTCCTTGTGATTTTAACATAAGACGTGGCATTTAAGTCCAAAATAAGCCACGAAATAACTTAAAAATAAGCCCAAAATAAGCTATACAAGCTATTATTAAAAATAAGCTATCTAGCAACATATGTTATTCAACCATCATGACCATAATATCAAAACTACAAAACCCTCTTGTTTCCTTTTTATGTTCGACGCAACCAAACACCCTTTTTTATTCGTTTCCTTTCAAAACTCACTTTTTTACAACGATCAACTTGTACAACCAACATATATGCATCAATATAAACCCAAAAGGATAAACTAAATTTAAATTTAGAAACTTACAAGAAAATATTCAAAAGTATAGATTTCGACGCGAACCGGACAACCCAAACGTTGTTTAAATAAATACCCAAAGACTCGTATCAACCCGTAGTATCTCGTTCTTGATTAAAGTTGGAAAATTTATGGGTGTTTGTTGTTTTCTTAGGTCGAACGCACAAGGTACACACACTTGTGTGTGTGTTTTATTCTTTTTGAAATGAAATGGAATGAATTAAATTTTCTAGTGATAATCATATAAGTGTTCAATTGCTAGACAAGGAAGCTAAAATCATGCCTCCTTGTCCCCCCTTTTGGTTCGACCGGTTATGGCATCCTATGGGGTGTCGGGTCTTTCTTATCATGTCAGGATCACTTAAAAGCTCATAAAACTCAACCGTAAAATACTCCCCAAAGTTACTTATCATTTTTATTCACCTTAAAAATACTTTTCCATTAACTTAGAGTATTTACTTGACATATTTTCACTTTGAACCCTTAATAACTCATTTGGACATTAACGAACGTGTCAAGACTTGTTTTTTTGGCATTTCTCAAAATTCACGGGTCAAACCACCCAGAATACAAATAACATAATAATACCTCTAAAAAGGGATTATTAATCACAATAAACCATAAATCACCACAATTCTCATAAAATCACCACCGTCGACACGGTACAATATCTGAATAAACTGACAAACGTCAAATAGTAAAAGGACTAAAATGGAATATTCAGAACACAAAAAGGGCAAATGTTACATTTAGTGACGGATTTACCAACTTCCTCTCTAACTAACACTTTCTCCGGAGACTTCCCTTTTGTGTATTCCTTTAAAAGACTAAACATCTCCATCATTCTTTCGTTAAACTCCTCTCTTTGTTTATAAATACCTTCCTCGAACCTTTCCATCCTTTTAGTATGTTACGGCATATAACTTTGCACTCGAGCCTCAAAACTAGGCTCGAGTGTTTGTTTAGGGTGTTCTGGGTAGGCACGTTTTTTAAAAGTGAATGAAATTTGTTTTGGTGGTTCGGTGATGTTTTGCGTGCGCAGTTTAAAGAAACCACATTAGCATATGCTTGACGAGGTTGTGTTGAGCTTGTCTTAGGTGTTGTTTCTGACCCTTTTAGCAAGTAGTTAATTTGGTCTTCAAGCTCAAGAAGTCGTTGGTCGGATGTTTTCGGCACATCTTGCGGCAAAGAGATTGCCTTGACCGGTTTTGCGAACACATTTTTGTGTTTCCATCAACCCTATGACACATCTAACCACATCAACAAGCTTATCTAAGCATTCTTACACAACAAAATCTCATTCAAACACCCACCTTATGATTTTCGCATGATTTTCATCCTAAAAATTAATCATAACTAAAACATGTGTTAAGATTTTACTAATTCCTTTTAGCCTAAAACTAAACACACCAAAAGCTACATTTGCCTTATGGCTAATTAGGTTTTAAGACAAACTTAAAATTATGAACCCTAGCCCTAAATCACTTGATTTCGAAAGATTTACTCAAGATTAAGCAAATTCATTTGAAATATGAACTAAGGAGAGTAAGATTAACATGTTTTGTGTTTAACCTTTTTGCTTGAAATGATTTCTTGATGAGGTTTGAATTTGTGTGAAAATAATAAAGCAAGGGTGCGTTTTTGTTTTATGTTTGTGTTGAAGTGATAATAAAACGTAGGTGTTCGAAATGTTTTATCAAAAATCTTTTAGCATTTGACAGTTTTAGCCCTTGTGGTTTAATACTCCTTTCATTCTGCTTTCATAACTTTCCTAAGACACAACTAACTATGATAAGTTGACAACTTAAGCCCTTGTAGTTTTGTAAGCCTTTTCAACTTATTTCCAAATTATTTCTTAGCCCGATAGTTATTAAATTATGACACTTTTAGCCCTTGGAGTTAAAATAAATTAACTCCCCCTCTAAATATGGTCCGTTAAGTTAAAAACTTTTATCCGTTAAATTCGTGACTTTGTGAAAGACATATATTTGATAAGCTGCTACGTAGCTATTTTCAAGTTCAAATTAACAGAGGTAAAAGTTATTATTAGGTCTTGAATTTAAAGAGCATAAATAGTTCGAAAGTTCGATTTTCAATTTGTTTAAGCTTGATTTGTTATTATAAGTTCAATTAGGCCATCTGTTTTTAAGCTTGAAATTAGGCGATTTTGTCTTTTTCCCACAAAAAGCAAAAAAATACACTCATCATTACACTGAGTCTTTAAAACTTCTTTCATTAAGCTTTTCCTCCTTGTTCATTTGATTACACTTGTTTCAAAAAAACTATTTATAATGAACTTTGAAGGTATGAATTTTAAGGTAGTAAAAAGCAGTTTGACAATAAAGGATCCGTTTTGTGTTCTTAAAAAATAACTCAATAGTTTAGCATTTAGGCTATTTTGGTAACCCTTTATTAGCATTAAGAGCTTAATACTGTTTTTACTTATGGCTTATCCTATTATGCTCATGTTCTAGCTTCGTTGTCTTATAGGAAAGCTTTAGGATAGATGGTAGCTTTGTTCTTAATTTTGGAGCATAATAAGCAAATCTTTGTTCATTAGTAAAGTAAAAGTTAAAAAGAGTCTAAGTGTTACTGTCATTGTATTAAGCTAATTTTCTAACTTATTTTCTAGTTTCAGAAAAGTGTGTTTTCATAAAAAAGTGTTCATATAATTTGTTTTTCAAGTTTGCTTTTCAAAGTTTTTGCAAAAATAAAAAAAAGGGAAGAGGGGAAATTGTGGGTGAGCAGGACTCGAACCCACAACCTCAACCCTCCTCAACCTTTTATAACACACAACTCACAACACACTCACCACTGGCCCCTTGGAGACATGTTTTTACCCGCCTAAGGTGCGTTTTTATACTTTTTACCACCTATTTTGAGATTTAGTTATAAAACTGGCACTTCGAGTGCTTATTAGATTTTTCCTGGCTTATTTAGTTTAGCTCTTTAGGATTTTATATTTTTCCTGCATTCTGCTTATCATTAGCTACTATTAGAAATTTTCTAGGTTTTTTAGCTTAAAGTTTTATACTTTTTGTGAATTAATTTTGTTAAAAACTTTAAAAAATCATCAAAAAGTTGAAAAATAATCAAAAAAATACAATTCTTTTTCAAAAATTTCTTTTATCATATTATTTTAGGCTAGTTTTGAAATTTACTTTTCGTGGGTTAATATTTTGTAATTTCACTTCTTTTAATCGAACTGATTTCGTTCCCGTTCTCCGTTTTCCTCGTTTTTAACTTTATCAAACACCTCGTTTAGGAATTTTCCTTAGATTTTTTCTCACAAGTTATAATTAGGATTATAAAAAGAAAATTTAAAAAAAAAAAAATCATTTTAAGTTCATTTTTAGGTTTAATTTAGGTTTTAATTGTAGCGTTTCTTTAATTCCCGTTTACGTTTTAAATGCTTACGGGTTTAATTTTTCATTTCTTTTTACATCACCATTGTTTCATGCAATTATCTACATGTTAATTTATATTTAGTAGGATTTAGAAAACCCAAATCAAAATCTTTGAAACCATTCAAAACGCGCGATCACGGACTTAACCGATTTTCAATTCACGCTTCGTCGAGGGAAAACGACCCGGAGTTTTTGTGACAAACTTTGGTTATAAAGTTTTTTCTTAAATCCGACGGAAAAATACTTACTATACAATACTTGTCAATCCTTATAATACCATAAATATTATATTTATAGAGTGGTGTTAGGAGACGGAATACCTGCTATCACTAACACCAACTTATTCCTCTTTTTAATTCACATGAAAATGATACTCGAAAACGTCAACATTAATGTTGGTGAGCTCGTAGGTTTGACCTTAAACCCAAAGTTTTGCCAATAATTAAAAACAATGGACAATAATTAAAATACTGAACAGTAAATATAAGCAAACAAGACCAAGACATAGCATCCCCGCCACTCAAGTAACACAACCTAGCAATCCCGCTAGTCGATCACCATATGTCACTTACGCACCTAAAGGGCCTACTAGCTGGAGCACTATATTAGGGCAGGACCTCACACATACCAGGGTATGCGTACCCAGCTGCTCTAATAACCATACAAATACTAGGATAGGCGTATCCCTCCGATCCAAACAATCATACAACACATAATATTCACATAGCAGTCATAAACACATATCTTGTCCTAAAAAAACCACATTTCGCATAGTCAAATTTCAAAACAGTTCAAAACACATTTGAGTATCATTTTCCCCCAACAGAAAAACAGTATAAAAATGGGGCTATGAGAACTCACCTCAAGCAAGACTTAAGCAAATAAATCTCAATCACACAAGCAACTGCAACGACGTCCGCACACGACCTAGTCTAGTTAATGTCCCATTTTAATCATTTATTTTCTAAAAACATTCTTCACTTTTATAGCATAGAGTTAACGAGCGTATGTACAATTACCCGTAACAATTTAGTGGTGTGATGGTTGATGACATATCTCAACAATCATATCAATCTCATTGCTCAATAATACATAATTATACTATTTTAAAAAATAGATAAGTAATATAGGTAAATATTTATAATAAATAATTATAAATATATCTTGATAAGTCCATTCGGTAACCTTAGTCACAGTAAAAATAATCATAATTTGGTTGAAAATGAAACGTTTACTCATAATAAACATATTGGAGAAGTTTCGAGAAAAAATATTTTTTTGTCTTTTAGTGAACTTATTAAAATAATATACATAAATAAAATCATATATTATTATTTAAAATCAAAAATACGTCCTTGATAGAAATTTTCTATGTATAAACATTTTACAAAATTTTACGACAATGACTCGCACGATTATATCAATGTATTCAAGGTTTTTATCCTTAATATTCAAACACTTGATTTTAAACTTTCGAGCACTTTTCCGACAATAATCCAGGAAATCAAAATCTTTAATAGTGTATACAAAAACTTTCTTCCAAAAAAACGTTCAATTATCACTTCGAGTAAATACATTTACACTTTTCGAAAGTCCGTCAAAACCCATTAAAACGCCTATATAACCGCATATTGGCTTTAAGTCCGAATAAGTGACCATAAAGGTATTTATACATTCCCTAATAAGATCCAAGCCCAAAACCAATGCTATTTAATATACATTAAGTTGTACATAACTAATCAAGTAGAAAATAATCACGAACACACAAATAAGACCCATCCCATTAAGACACGGCGTTATCAGGGTTTCTAATAGCCGTGATCCATCGAGCTTCACCAAACATATATTAAGCTTGAAAATAAGCTAGTAAGCACATATCGCAATTGTACCACCATAAGCTATAATATTTGTCCACAAACATACGACATACCACAAAAATAATCAAATCACTTCCCTTGTGATTTTAACATAAGACGTGGCAATTAAGCCCAAAATAAGCCACAAAATAGTCTTAAAAATAAGCCCGAAATAAGCTATACAAACTATTATAAAAAATAAGCTATCAACAACATATTTATTCACATCACGACCATAAAACAAACCCACAAAACCCTTCCCTCTTGTTTCCTTTTTAATGCGTCGACGCAACCAAACACCATTTTTTTATTCGTTTCGCTTTCAAAACTCACTTTTTACAACAATCAACTTGTACAACCAATATCTATGCATCAATATAAACCTAAAAGGACAAACGAAATTTAAATGTAGAAACTTACAAGAAAATATTCAAAAGTATAGATTTCGACGCGAACCGGACAACCCAAACGTTGTTTAAATAAATACCCAAATACTCGTATCAACCCGTAGTATCTCGTTCTTGATTAAAGTTGGAAAATTTATGGGTGTTTGTTGTTTTCTTAGGTCGGACGCACAAGGCACACACACTTGTGTGTGTGTTTTATTCTTTTTGAAATGAAATGGAGTGAATGAAATTTTCTAGTGATAATCATATAAGTGTTCAATTGCTATACAAGGAAGCTAAAATCATGCCTCCTTGTCCCCCCTCTTGGTTCAACCGGTTATGGCATCCTATGGGGTGTCGGGTCATTCTTATCGTGTCGGGATCACTTAAAAGCTCATAAAACTCAACCGTAAAATACTCCCCAAAGTTACTTATCATTTTTATTCACCTTAAAATGACTTTTTCCCATAAACTTAGAGTATTTACATGTCATATTTCAACTTTGAACCCTTAATAACCTCATTTGGACATTAAACGACGTGTCAAGACTTTTTTTTTCTTGTTTTTTAGCATTTCTCAAAATTCACGGGTCAAACCACCCAGAATACAAATAACATAATAATACCTTCCAAAAGGGATTATTAATCACAATAAACCATAAATCACCACAATTCTCATAAAATCATCACCGTCAACACGGTATAAAATCTGAACAAACTAAAAAACATCAAATAGTCAAAGGACTAAAAATGGAATATAAATACAGAACAACAAAAGGGCAAATGTTACATTAGGTGACGGATTTACCAACTCCTCTCAAACTAACACTTCTCCAGAGACTTCCCTTTTGTGTATTCTTAAAAGACTAAACATCTTCCATTAATTCTTTCGTTAAACTCTCTCTTTTTTTATACAATAACCCATTTCCTCGAACTTTCCATCACTTTTAGTATGTTACGAACCATATAACTTATGACACTCGAGCCTCAAACTAGGCTCTGGTGTTCTTTTAGGTGTTCTGGTAAAGGCACGTTTTGAAAAATGAAGAATTTTTGGTTTTGGTGTTCAGTGAAGTTATGCGTGTCGCGGTTTAAAGAAACCACATTACATATCTTGACTATGTGTGTTGACTTGTCTAGGTGTTTGTTTCCCGAACCTTTAGCGAGTAGTTTAATTTGGTCCCTTCAAGCACAAGAGTCGTTGGTCGGATGTATTTCGCAAAATCTTTCGTCAAAGAATTGCGCTTTGACCGTATTTTGCGAACAACATTTTTGTGTTTGCCAATCAACGCCTAAACACATCTTAACCACATCAACAAAAAGCTTAATCTAAGCATACCTTACACAAAAAAAATCGTCATTCAACACCCATCCTTATGATTTCCGCATGATTTTCGTCCTAAAAATTAACCATAACTAAAATCATGTTTAAAGATTTTTACTAATATCCATATTTTAGTGCTTAAAACTAAACAAACCAAAAGCTACATTTGCTTATGGCTAATTAGGTTTTAAAACTACAAACTTACACCTTATGAACCCTGATGCCCTAAATCACTTGATTTCGAAAGATTTACTCTAGATTAAGCAACTTCATTGAATATGAACTAAGATAATAGTAAGATTAACATGTTTTGTGTTTAACCTTTTTGCTTGAAATGATTTCTTGATGAGGTTTGAATTTGTGTGAAAATAATAAAGCAAGGGTGCGTTTTTGTTTTATGTTTGTGTTGAAGTGATAATAAAACGTAGGTGTTCGAAATGTTTTATCAAAAATCTTTTAGCATTTGACAGTTTTAGCCCTTGTGGTTTAATACTCCTTTCATTCTGCTTTCATAACTTTCCTAAGACACAACTAACTATGATAAGTTGACAGCTTAAGCCCTTGTAGTTTTGTAAGCCTTTTCAACTTATTTCCAAATTATTTCTTAGCCCGATAGTTATTAAATTATGACACTTTTAGCCCTTGGAGTTAAAATAAATTAACTCCCCCTCTAAATATGGTCCGTTAAGTTAAAAACTTTTATCCGTTAAATTCGTGACTTTGTGAAAGACATATATTTGATAAGCTCTTTTCTCCCCCCTCGAACAAAGACCGTAGTCTATTTAAATATTTCTAGGATTTGTTCGAAAGTTCAAAATTTCTTTTAAGTCTTTATTGTAAGATTTTCAAATTAAAGCTTTGTCTCCCCCTTGAACAAAGACTCATAGTCTATTTAAAGATTTCTTAGATTGGTTCAAGAGTTCGATTTTGTTTTTTTGAGAAACTTTTTGTGATGAAGAAATTGATCTTGATTTTAATTCAAATTTTAGAAAAATGATTAACCCGAATATGTGTGATAAAATTAATTTTAAGAAAATTGTTCGAGTCATAGAAGATTTCTCTTTTTTTAAGAGAAAATGCACTGACACGTACATTTTTCTTATCTAGAAAGCTCGGGTTGTGCACAGATTTGTACACAAGCCTTTTTATTGAGCATCAAAATTTTGAATATTTTAATTAATTAGCTCAAGACCGAAAATATTTCTCTTTTCGTTGTTAAGGATAAACGCACTGAAGCGTACATTTTCCTTTTAGCTGAATATCGGGTTGTTATATGATATTTTATAACAAACCATTGGAAAATAGAAAAGACATGTTTTAAAAATGTTTAAACTCTCAATCGAACTTTATCTATAATCACGTGGAGTAGGGCAAGGAAGGTGTCCTTGTAGCTGAACCACTATAAACACTTGTGTCTCGGTTTTATCTTTCTTACTCTTTACTTACTTTACTTGCATTTCTTACTTACTTATTATATCAAACAAACATCAATATCGTCAACTTCATATAAATTCAAGACTAACCTTTTAAAAGAAAATTTAAAACGGTAAAACTATTCAACCCCCCTCCTATTCTTGTTTTCCGTAATTGGCATCAAGAGCTTGGTTACCAATTTTTTTTAAAATATATTGTATTTTAAAGCTTTAAACGATAATGGATTTGAAAAACTACAAAGAGGGTCAATCTATGAAAAGACCACCTCTCTTTGAGGCTAACTACTTTATATATTGGAAAAATCAATTTGAAACTTATGTGAAGTCTAAGGATATTGAACTTTGGCATATCATAGTTTATGGTGATCATAAACCTTCCATTAAAAATAAGGATACCGAAAAGGATGAAGTCATCCCTTACGAAAAATTTGAAGAGTCTCATAAGAAAATAATTTCAAAAATTGATGAAGCTAAAATGCTTCTATACAACGCTTTACCTAAGAAAGAATATGAAAGAATATTCATGTGTAAAACCACTAACGATGTTTAAAACTCTCTTATAATTACACATCAAGGTAACAAACAAGTTAAAGATAATAAGATAGATTTGTTTGTAAAAAATATGAAGAATTTGTGATTTTCGATGATGAAACCATTGATTGCGCGTTTGCTAGATTTAATACTATTATTAAATCTTTAAAAGCACTTGATGAATCTTTTTCAAGTCGTAATCTAATAGGAAATTCTTAAGAGCTCTTCATACTAAATGGCGTCCGAAGGTGACGGCGATAGAAGAATCGAAGGACTTGTCGACATTACCTCTAGATGAACTCATTGGAAAATTAAAAGTCTATGAGGTAGTGCTCGAGAAGGACTCAGAGGCTTCTAAGATCAAGAAGGAAAAATACAAATCTCTTGCTCTAAAGGCAAGGAAAATATCAAATGACGAAGAAGAGTCATGTTCGAGTAGTGATGAAGAATATGCCATGACCGTAAGAGATTTTAAGAAATTTTTTAGAAGAAGAGAAAAGTTTGTCCGTCAACCTTACGACGACAAAAAGAAACTCCGAAAAGTGAAGGATGAGAAGAAGGGAAAAGAAGATCGAAGATTCTTCAAGTGTGGTGACCCGAATCACTTCATAAGTGATTGTCCGAAACATTCCTTTAACAACCAAAAGGCCTTTGTCTGAGGATGTTGGAGTGGTAGTGAAGACGGAGACAACTCCAAAGATGAAATTTGTCTCATGGCACTTGACAACAATGAGGTACTTTTGGACTCTCTTTATTATAGTAGCTCATATTTAGATAGCGAGTCATTGCAAAATGAGTACAACAAGTTATGCAAAATTAGTCTTAGGATAATAAACAAAAACAAACTTTTAAAAGCTAAAATAAAATTTAGACAACGAGGTTTGTGATCTTCAGAACAAATTAGAACGACTAGAGAAGAACAAGGAAATTAGCGTAGAATGTGAATCTTGTGTTAAATTTAATTCCAAGAATGAGTCACTATCCTTAAAACTTGCTAGGTTTGAAAATGGTAGCCATTTCCTACAAGAAATGATTGAAAACCAAAGAACACAAAAAGATAAAAAGGGGCTTGATTCACAAAGGATATAGCTTCTACTAGAAAAACAAAAACGGAAAAATTAGGTCAAGTAGACCAAAATATGCCTACTGTAGAACAGGCTGAGCCGGTTCCCTCTGCAAGAGAACCGACCATTTCTATCATAAGGGACTGGCCCTCTGCAGAGATTTGTAATTTTTTTTACTCAAACATAATAAAAAGAACTAGTACGGTACAAATAACTAAGAAATCTTTACCAAATACTACTGTAAATAATGTGAAACAAACACCGGCTTTGAAACTTGGACAAGGACCAGGAAGAAGTAAAATCCAAACACGACCTAAAACGCCTCATAGGAGACCCAAAACCTTATACCCTAAAAGTGACTATCACCAAGTTGGTTAGAACTATTCAACACAACAAGGATACCAATTTCAACCACCCAACTTCAGTCCTTGGGGATCTTGTCCACCATATCCATACATAAACCAACCAAACGGCATGTATAATTGATACGCTCTGAATACGCTATACGTAAATATATATAGTATATAAGGATTATATCAAATAATAGTATAGTAAGTATTTTCCGTCGGGTTCAAGAAACAAACTTTTAACCAAAGTTGTCTCAAAAACCTCCCGGGTCGTTTTCCCTCGACGAAGTGTGAATTGAAAATCGGTTAAATCCGTGATCGCGCGTGTTGAATGGTTTCAAAGATTTTTGAATTGGTTTCCTAAATCCTACTAAATGAAAATGACAAGTAAATAAATGCACGAAATCAAGTTAATAAGAAATGACAATTAAACATGTAAGCATTAAAACGTAAACGGGAATTTAATAAAAACGCGACAAATAAGCAAGTACACTAAAATTAAACCCTAAATGCTTTTCTAAACTATTTCTAATCCTATTTGACTATTTAAAAAGAAAAGGCTAAGGAAATTCTAAACCGAGGGTGATTAAAGCTAAAATTAAAGAAAACGAGAACGGGAACGAAATCCCGTTCTTTAAAAAATGAAATTTCAAAATATTAACCCTACGAAAGTAAATTTCAAACCTAAGCCTAGAATATTGAAGAATTCTTGTAATCTTATGATCAAATCAAGAACAAGAGTGAGATGTGGGTTGTGATGTTAGAGATAGAGAATGGATGGAAT
>BQNB010024888.1:0-15081 GCA_026074375.1 Tanacetum coccineum
TGTATGCAAGTATATATGTAGCCAAATAAAGCAAAAGGAAGAAAAGACGAAGAAATGATGAATAAAAGAAGTTTTATACAAGTAAGAAGAATCTCGCATCAAGATCAAGCTCGAGAAGCCTTTCAAGAGTAAAAAGTGTTAACCATACAAGCTTCTAAGTCCCAAGATGAAGAATAAATCAAGTTTGATTGAAGAATAAAGACCCATGATCAAGAAATACACAAACGAGAAGCTAAAACGAGAAAAGACAAAAGTGAAAAAGCTGAAATGCAATCCAGTAAGTCTAGTCCTTCAGGTCATTTTTACCAAAATTCTACTCGAAATGTGAATCCAGACTTACGAACTAAGCCAACATACTTACGGCCATAATTGACCAAAGTATCCAGACGCGCAACCTGGCCATCCAGATGCGAGTCTGGATAAAAATCATCCTCTCCAAGTATAGTTTATGATGAAAGATCGATTAAGTTCATTCTAGAATCCTTTTCCTTGGCATTTTAGGACCCATATAGTTTATGATGAAAGATCGATTAAGTTCATTCTAGAATCCTTTTCCTTGGCATTTTAGGACCCTTAGGCCCTAAGCACACCATTTAATACCCCAAGGCCTTGGCATTAGTATAAATGGACCCATTTTGCCATTTTTTCATACACACTTCTACAAATCTCTCTACAAATTACTTCTAACTTTCTCCACTCTCTTTCAAAGCTAATTCCATGTCTTAAAACCCTTGGAAAAACGCAGGAGCTAGAAGGAACAAGAAGGCATCATTTGGAGGTCAAAATTATCACGGAATCATCACCAATCTCTAAGGCATCAAAGCCTTACCATTTGTAATCTTATTACATCTTTGTAAGACCTTTTAATTATGTTTTCTAGTGCTAAAGTTTATGAGTTTATGTCTTTGTTTTCTATGAGTGGCTAGTGCCTTTGTGCCCTTGATTAGATGATGTTTGTAATATGAAGATTTACTTTTGATTGAGATAACATGTTTTGATTCAATTTCAAGCTAGTTCTAAGATCTATCTATGTTTATGTTTCATAGTGATATTGTTTTATCAAATTTGGTTTGTTGCTAAAAGTTTCATAGGTCGAAAGAGTTATTTCTAGTAACTGAATATAGCATTTTTATCTATGATCAGCTACCTTTTGCATTGACCATTTCTTAAGTAATTTGATCTAACAAGAAGCATAATCGTGGGTGTTAACATGTTTGTGAAATAAACCGTGAATCAAACTTATTGAAATTGAATTGGTCTTGAATTGATTGATTGAACTTAAAGCTTGTTTTATCATTTTGTGATCTTGACGAGGATCGTGAGTCTTAAGAACAACAGATTAGATCACCATCTAATTATCATAATCAACATGTTAAAATGTTTATCACAATCATGCAAATCGGATTATTCAAACTAGTCTAATCAAGTACGGTTTTTAATCATTTGAATCTTCATCATAATTGCTATTTGCTTGCTAGTAGATTTATTGCTCAAGATTTCTTTAAAACATCATGTACTACATACAAATCCCCATGAATGATCCCATCTTACCATTCAAACCTCTTGATACTAACGGATGAGTACACTTGCTCATGTGTGTCGGTAAGAAGCCCGGTAACCCGAGTTATAAATTTAAAACTTTCACACATCGTGACACATCAGTCTTCAGAGTACCCGATAAAGATTCTAATGTCAGCTTTGGCTTTGAGCTTTCTAAGATTTTTACGATCATTTGTTAGATAACATATAGCACTAAACACATGAAAGTATTGAACATTTGGTTTTCTTTCTCATATTAGCTCATAAGGTGTTTTGTTGTAACGGGTATGAATTAATGAGTGGTTTTGAGTAAAACAAGCAGTTGTAACAGCTTCGGCCCATAGGAAATCTGGTGACTTAGAAAAAATCTACATCGTTCTTGCAGCCTCAACTAAAGTTCTGTTTCGCCTTTCAACTAACCATTTTGTTGTGGATTGATGTTTGATGTATGATGCCGACTTTTTCATAATATGACCTTAACTTGTCATTCTTGAATTCTGTACCATTGTTTGTTCTGACAAATCTAACCGTGGCATGTAAAATCACTTAAAAATGAGTGATAAACTTGATAATCACTCTAGGGCTTAATCTTTTGTTCGAAGACAATACACCCATGTATATCAAGAATAATCATCAGTAATCACCAGAATGTACCTCTTGCCATTAATACTTTTCACACTCATTGGACTACATAAGTCCATATGTAGCAACCGCAGTCTTTCAGCAGTACTATCAACGAGTTTTGGTTTAAGGATGGCATATTTACTTTTACCCTGCTTACAAGCTGAACACAAATGATCTGTATCATACTTGAACTTTAGAAGACCAACGACCATGTCTTGTTTGGCGAGCTGATTGATGGTTGTGAAGTTTAAATGAGATAAACGACGATGCCATAACTAGGACTTTGTTGAAGAGGCTTTGGACATAAGAAAAACTAGAGAAGAAGCTGCCATTTTAGAAATAGAAATGGTGTAAATATTGGAATCACGAGCCCCTGTCAAGAGATCATCACCCTTTAAATTTGGTACACAACATGTTTTTGATCGGAATGCAACTTCTAGATCTCAATCACAGAATTGTCTAACGGAAAAAAGATTATGTCCAAGTCCCTCAACACAGTATAAATGACAAGTGGTAATATTTCTGTGAAGGTAATCTACATATCCCGTAATTGTAACAAAATGACTATTTCCAAAGCAGATAGTACCCATGAACTTCTCGACAAAGTTTCATAGCATTTTTAGGTTCCATGTCATGTGCTTGGAACATCCGCTATCGATGATCCACAAGTAAAGTTGAATCATCTGCATCACATGAAGAAGACAATGATGGAAGATTGGATAGTTTGGCTACTGATGTATCATTGTGTGGTTGTAATTTATGTTTCAAGTTTTCAATTTATATTTTGGGAACTTTACCAAAAACAACACTTTAACGGGAAGTGTACCCGGTCAAATGGGAATTTCGTGGTAAGTAGGATGTTGATCACTAAGAGCGAGAAAAAATCTTTCAATTTATTAATATTTCAGTTATCTAGACTAATTTAATTCTATTTTATGTTAAACCTATGCTAAACCTATCTTAATCCTAAATCTAATGGATAAGGTAGTTTTTTTAGCCTAAGAGACTGGCACAGGTTTTGTGGTGACTAAGATCAACTTAAGACATAATAACACACGCAAGTAAATTAACAGAAGATAAAAGAGCGGTCTAGCCAAATATAAGAAAATTGTATTAGCTATGATTAACCCAATTAGAACGTTGGTTTGTTTATTTGGTGCAATGATTACTTATCTCGAGGCGGCATATCATTCTTAAGACTTAGGCGTTACTTCTTCCTAAGACCTAGATACGAAGAATTCTATTAGAATTAAACATATCCGCATAAAACATCCTTATTTGCTGATTATAATCTATCTTGGGGGTTAAAGCAATGGTGATCTTGTTAAACCCTAGCTCATAGAGACTTTACCCACTTACTGCTTAAAGGCAATTCATACACTAGTAATCTACTAGCCAAGTCTTTACCAATTAATTGAGAATGTACTCGTTGATCCCAAGGGTCACCTTTCGGTCCAAATAAGCTCGCAATCTAAAAGCAAAGATAGGTCATTATTCGTGATCCTATTGGTCTAGATATATAACTTACTATATGGAGAGCCGGCATCTAGATTAATTGGTCCGTATCACTAGATCCAGTTGAATGATAAGTCGCATACAAAAGCACGTAAATAAGTATAAACTGATAAACATAAACAAGCAATCAACGATAAATTAAGCAATCGATATAAACAAAACCAAACATTTAAATCTTCATAATAATGGCTAATACCCGAAGGTATTAGCCTTCAAACATCATAGTCAATACAAGAGTAATAATTTAGCCAAGGTAAACTAACCGAGTTAATGACTGATACCAAAAACTAAACGATTACAAGAGTATAGGAGATTACAAGTTGTTTCCTATGGAATTATTTACTATACTCGACCTCTTCTGCTCTTCTTCTCTTTTGAAAATCGACTTTTATGGTTAAGGTATCGAAAATATGATTTAGCACACTGAAAACCCGTATTTAGGTTTTCTATTTATAAGGTCTGGAATTTTGTTGATACGGCGTATTGACTGAGGTCAATACGGCGTATCGGGGGTTTCTTAGAGTAGGGACAACGTTTGATATCTTCTAGAATATTTTATTACTATATCTTGAATACTGCGTATAGACTTCTTCTGGATACGGCGTATTGAATCTTGTTCCTTCGTGGTCTTTAGTGAAGTGTAGGCACAGATACGTCGTATCTTCCTTGATGGATACGGCGTATTGGATGTCAGAATCAATTTCTTCATATTTCTTCGTTTAAGCTCCAGAATGCGTGCCTTTTAGCTAATCTTCACCAATACTCCATAATTACTACATTTCTCAAATACAAACAATTAAGTAACAATTCTTTGCAATAATTATACAAAATGGGTTATTTACATGGGATAAATGATGCTATAAAAGTAGTGTTATCTATGTCATCAAATATCCCCCTCACTTGAATCCTACTTGTCCTCAAGTAGCCTTTAGAAGTTTATGAAATGTATCCCTAAGGATTTTTTCATTTAATCATTTATTTGATCTATTACAAGTACACAACCAAACACCTCGCGAAATAGGTAGATGAAAATACTCAAATCACTCAACTAATCTATGTGGTCACATATAACTAATTCGCTTAATTGCTAGGTCGTAACAAGTATTATATCATAAGCTTGGCAAGGATACACATCTCCACCACTAGAGCTAATGACTAACAAGTTTATAAAGGTAAAATGGGTTTTTATTAAGGCTTAAGGTTGATCATTCTAACTATCTTTCACCAAAACTACCACACCAACAAGGCAGCTGAATCACACATACATGGCCGTAATGATGGAATAGACATGTGTGTTCGATCATATCCTTATTCGAGTTAAACCAACAAGGCAGCTGAATCACGCATACAGGGCTGTAACGATGGAATAGACATGCATGACTCGATCACATCCTCGTTCGAGTAAAACCCAAGGTTAATGATTAGGAAAGGGAAATAAATTGTTGTTAAATAAAATTTTACGAAACAAATAGACTAAGTCCAAACAGATAAGGTACAAGTTGCTAGACACTTTTCCCGACCATTACCGTGAAAAAGACACAACTATTTACACAAACGTCTTGATCATAGATAAAAAACAACAACCTAAGTTGGCGATCCCGTAACAGTCAACTTCCCATTCATCCCATACGTTACATACTTTTACAAGACAAGTGGCGATATCTACCACTTTATACAAAACTTTACATCGTTGACTTATACGACGTATCAACGAATAATTGACGCTTCATATAATTCATTCGGTTTAAGCTTTTGCAAAACGATTACCTTTAAACTTTCCTCCTCTTTTTTTGTTTTGATTTTTCTAATTTTTTTAAACAATAAATAGCTATAAATCTCAGTGTAATTTCACCATATTCACTATCATAATAACTCCGAATAATTTCTTCGATAATTCTTCATTCTTCGAACGTACCAATAATTGTGATGGTAGTAAAAATACATGAGTTTTGACTACTTTATACATTCAATTTTGAAATGTGTAAATTTCTTCCCAACCGTACCAAAGATAGAAAATAACACAAGACTCGGGAAATACATACTTTACATTTTAAGCAACTAGCAACTGATAAATAGACTTAATCTAACAGGGTATGCTAAGGTGTAACGAAACAAACAGTTGGTGTTATTCCAAAAGGATTGGTTCTACAGGTTTTTCTAGGGGTATCTTACTCTTATAATGAGAATAAACAAAGGGTTTATATGGAATTTAACTAACCAGTGTAGTTAGTTAATAAAACAACATGTATAGGCTTTTTGGGTGTAATCCTAAAAATTTACCAATTTAAACAAGTTACTCCATCTAAATCCATAGTACTCATCATTGTGATCTCGAATAGATATACCAAGCCAAGTTCTAAAGTCTACAACATCACCCGCACACTCATATTGTTGTGGAATTTGGGTAAACATTTAGAAACGGATAAGGTTAAATCCTCACAATATCTAATAAGAGTTATTATGTGTGGGTCATGTAACAAGTAATTTCACAAAAGTATGCTTGAAAAAAATTTAATTTAAGCATAATTTAAGCATTTTAATGTGAAAAATAGGATAAGTATACATTCCAATTCCCATCCATCCACTTGAATTATACAACGTCCTCGTTGTATAGATAAAACATTAAAAACAGGAATTAAAAGAATTAGAATGAGAAACTCCTCTGATATTTTGCTCGGTAGATTCTCTAAGTTGTGTTTATGAGCAAGAATGTGTGTTGTAAATGCGTTTGGATACCAGCATGACTACAACACACAGAGGATTCCAGATGATCGATACTTCACCAACTTTGTCGATTTCTTTGCATCGAGGTCTTATGCAAAATATTGGAAAAACCATGCACTCATATCTTGGTACCTACAGTTAATTATAAATAAACTAAACAAAATGTACAGGAGACCAATTCGCCGTATCCATAAACTGGAATACGCCGTATAGAGAAACCTGTAAAAAGTATCAATACGGGTCAGTCTACGGAATACGCCGTATCATGTGCTTGAATACGTCGTATAGACATAACTGATAATAATGTTTTAAAGTGCATAAAAATAAAGGAAAAATAATGTCTAGACATTCAATACGCCGTATGGTATAGAGCGGATATGCCGTATTGATGTCTGGGAACACAGTCTCGATAAAAATGATTTCAAAAACCAAAACTGCTTTTGTCAGGATTTATAATCATTTGATTATATTACCTTGTAAATTTGTTCATATTTAGTTTATTCGGAAAAAAAACCAAAAAAAAACAAAATTTCCAGAAAAGCCAGCGCACTTTTTCTAAAGTACGCCGCACTCTATCTATAAAAATTCTATTTTTATTTTCTATCTATATATAATATAAACTAAAATATATCTATTATATATAAAAATCTATAAAAAATATATGAAAATAATTTATTTTAGAGTAAAGTATATTTTTGGTCCTTGTGGTTTGGTGTGTTTTTCACTTTTAGTTCAAAATTAAAAAATGTTTTGGTTTTCGTCTAAAAATGATATTTTGTTTCACTTTCAGTCCAAACATGTTAAAAATTTGGACCGAAAGTGAAATATCCGCCAAACCACAAGGACCAAAAAACATGCTTTTGGACCGAAAGTAAAACCAAAGTATCACTTTTGAACTAAAACCAAAACGTTTTTAAATTTTGGACCAAAAGTGAAAAACGCACCAAACCACAAGGACCAAAAATGTACTTTACTCTTTATTTTATTTCGAATATTATCCTATTAGCCATAATTATATATATATATATATATATATATATATAATATAATATTTATATAGATAATTATATATAGGATAAATGTGTAGTGTGTGTGTGTTTGTGTGTGTTGTGTGTTGTGTGTGTACTTTTTGCAAATGGCTTAACGTATGTATAAATCCCCTATCTTTCGAAAAACAACTAGTAAGTCTAATATATAAATTAAATAAAATTTTGATAAAAAAGTCTTGTAAATTTAAAATTATCCAAAAAGAATCTAGTCAGATCGAATCATACAAATCTTCCACCGAACATCCTATCGTTAATGAATTTGTCATCATAAATATACCTGAAGAGGATGTCGAACCCTAACCAAATTTACCACTCTAAGAAATAATAATCCTAGATCCCAATGATCAACCTATATGGGAAAATGCTAAGATTGTAGTACTAACTCCTAATTCTGCCATTGTTTAACCCAATGTTGATGACAACTTTATTGTCAACGGGACCCACATGAAAATGATTTAGGAAAATAAATTCGATGGTTATCTACGGGCCGATCCGCGTGACCACATCC
Source organism: Tanacetum coccineum (assembly GCA_026074375.1). Lineage (NCBI taxonomy): Eukaryota > Viridiplantae > Streptophyta > Magnoliopsida > Asterales > Asteraceae > Tanacetum > Tanacetum coccineum. The sequence goes on from BQNB010024888.1 coordinate 7,960, forward strand.
GTGAATTTCTCGCAATCTGCGACATGTTCAAATATGGTGAAACTGACAGTGAAGATGTCAAGCTTTTGATGTTTCCACTATCCTTGTCCAATAAAGCTAAAACCTGGTTTAATGAACTTAATGAAGAGTCTATAACATCGTGGGAACAAATGAGAAAATCTTTTATAAACAGATTCTTTCCACCTTCGTTATTCAACCGTCTTTTGCTTGAAATCAGAAATTTCTCTCAAAACATATGTGAAAGTCTAACCAACGCTTGGTTAAGACTGAAGAATATGCTTCGAAAATGCCATGGGCACGGTCTAACCAAAGGAGCTATTATTCAAATATTCTATCACGGTCTAGACGAACCCACTCAAGGAATGCTGAATGAAACAACCAGAGGGATCTTCCTTTACAAAAGTCCTAATCAAGATTTTCAATTTCTTAATGACAAAGCCCTTTTCAAACTTGATTGGTCTACTAAATCTCAAACAAACATCATCAAAAATCTATTTCTTTCGCAGATGGAAGTAATAGTAATGATGATAATTATCGATTAATGGAAACATTGGAAGCTCTAACTATAAAAATAGATTCTAAATTCCAGAGCTTAAAAAGAGGGAGAATGCATAATGCGTAAAAAATTATAATAATCGTGAGAATAACTACGCTTCTAAAACATACACGCCGATGTGTTAACAATCATCGAAGTAAAATTAACATCTAATTTGAAGGTTATCAAAACTGAGATTCTCATGATTCGAATTCTCTCCAATCACATTCTGAACAACTCCAATCGAAAAATGATCCCAAGAAATCGCTCACGGAATTAAACAATGATGTGAAAAATGATCTCGAAGATTTCAAAAGATGTATCTATAGCATGAGAACTGTTCATGATAAACTTTTTGACAGGGACGATCAATCTAAAACTGATCTTGAAAATCAATCACTAAATTCCTGGATAGTCAAAGAATTTAAAATATGTTCGTCAAGAACAATATTAACGATATAATTATAAAGATGAAACAAAACGAAAAGAATTGTCAAACTATATATACAAATATGGAAAGAAAAGTAGATGAATGGTCAAAGTCTCAAAACGTATCTTCAGAACAAACCGATAGGACTGAACCGCCACCTCCTCCTCATGCTCAAACTGAGCAGGTGAATGTCGTATTCACCGAGAGTGGAAAGTCCGATGATTCTCTAAGAATTCAAAAAGATCCACCACCTCCTATTATCGTTAACAATAAAATCAAAAAAGATAAACCTATTAAGACATCGAAAAAGGTTATCACATGGTAAAAACAAAAGAATATCCATTTCGTGAGTACATACCTAAAATCCCGTTCCCTCAAGCTTTAAGAGTGGATCATTCCCACTTGAACCGTATCATTAAGGAATCTTAAATCAAGTTAAGTATAGTAATAATAATAATAGTAGTAATAGTAAATAATATATATATATATATATATATATATATATATATATATATATATATATATATATATATATATATATATATATATATATATAAATAAAAACTTTGCAGTTTTTAAGTATGTCACGCATTCGGCCGGTGTGTTTCTTACCTTGATTTCTGTACCCAAAAAGAAATATAACGAACTTTGTGGGTGTGTTCGCTGGAAACCCTCACGAGACTATAACTCGTCCACTCGGGACACCGAGGGGTTTAAAGGCTTGTTGCAAACGCTAGATACAATCGTGTTACCCCATGAAAGTGCGCTTTGGAATTTTACTATTTTTTTGTAGTTGTGTTTATTTTGCAGATTATATAAAACAGGCGATGCTTGGACTTGTGATGATAGCTTATCACTTGGGGAGTGATATATTTGGATCAGTATATTACATGTGGTAGAATACACATGCTTGGCGTTCTATTTCGCGCCGTATCTTTCTGAATTCAACCGAGCACTTATGAGCCCCAAGAAGTACCATTTTCCCTTAATTTTTCCTATTTTATCTTAATTATCAGTTTTTACATTGAGGGTAATGTTCAACTTAAGTGTGGAGGGAAGCCAAATAGTAAAAATTAATCATATCCCTTCATGTTTGCCCTGCGATCTAAGGAAAATTTTCAGCTGATATTTTCTAGAAAATAAAAAAAAAAATATGCCTTCCTTTTAAAATTAAAAATGAATACTCTTAGTAAGGCAGATCCACCCGGATTGACACTATAACTAGCACAAAAATAGTCTACTAAAATTGTGAGAAATTTAGCCTTAAAGAATCGGGTATTCTTGGGGGGGGGGGGGGGAGAATAATGGTGTACTTTAATAAATGGAAGGATTTAGATTGGTAGAGGTTAAGGTGGAAGAACAATAGAATGTGTCCATCGTCGTTACAGATGTGTATTTAGAGTTTGGTAGAACTTTTTTGGACATTGGTATGGGTTAAATTATATGGTGAGCCAGCTTTGTGCTTATCAAGCATTACTAACGCGGTGAGATTAATTTATAGACAATTCCGTATGATAAGAGGTGAAATAAATCTCAAGAAGTTCCTGTATCAGTAGCACTCGCTTTTAGTGCTAAAATAGCTAAAGTTCCTAGTGACATCAATGAAGTATGTATGCCCGAAATGATTCAAGTTTCTTGCCTAGTATATCGCAAGTAATTAGAAAAAAATAAAAGAAAGAGAAAAGGAGAAGAAATGAAGAAAGTTGAAGAAATAAAGTAAAACGTATAAGGCTCAAGTTCCGGCACAAGAGTATCAGTTATTAACCAACCTCGTTATCACATTTGGCCTGTCTAGGTGCTCACGCCGCAACGGGCATGTTTATGTGTCTAGTACAAGCATATGGTAGCGACCTAGATTATGTCTGTGCAATTGAGTGACTTCACAAATATAAAACCCTATCTGAGTGACTCGTGTGAATTCAAAAACAAACACTTTCCCTATGTGAGGTGCTCTGTTATATGTCTATGCCTGAAAAGTTATAAAACTGGTAAACACTTGTTAATGCTAAAATGATTTTTTCTCCACGTCACGATAAATGATCTTGTTTTCTCGCTTTAATTGCTTGAGGGCAAGCAATAGCTAAGTGTGGAGGGATTTGATAACGCCTTAATTATACATGTTTTCGGCGGCGTTATTTATATATATTTGATCATTTCTCGTGAACTTTTGGTACTTAATCAAGTATATTTTCTATTATATGTTCTAGGTACGTGTCGTGGAAGAATACGAAAGATTACATGAATAATTGAAGCTTAAACGAAGAAATAACTCAAGTTAAAGATCTCCCGACACCTGTTCACTGTTTTGGCCATAACTCGGTCATATGAACTCCGTTTTAGTTGATTCAAGCGGCCACATGAATAGAATTCAATTATCTACAACCTTGAAAAGGCTAAGTGCTAAAACTGGCCAAAGTGCGGCAGTTTTACCCAAAGTGCGGCGCACTTTTGTGGCAGTGGAAGAATTAAAGGCAATTAAATGAAGATAGCATTAACACCCGAAGTGCGGCGCACTTGGCCCCTGAATAGCCTATAAATAGCCTCATTGGCTCTCTCATTTCATACCAAACACACAAATCAATCTAGTTCTATTAGAACATTTAGAGGGGGGATTTTAGAGGATAAGGGCTTAACAAACCTTTGATCCAAACCATCCTTGGTAACACAATCATCACAACAAGTAGAATCAAAGTTAGGAGAAGTTCTTGAGGAATTTAGATGATCTTGCTTGATGTTCATCAATATTCCCAGGTATGATCCATCCAAGGAAGTAGTAGTGAAGTGTAATTCGAAGTTGTAGCTATTGTGACAGAATTGTTCATAGTTTCCAGGTTTACTTTGAATATAAAAAAGTGTTCTTGGGAAATTCTTGTGAAATCATCATCATTTTCTCTTGGAATCGGTATAATCCTTGTTAATCTTTTGAATATGATCTTTACTGAATTCATAATAGATGTTATATGTGTGTTACTTGTTTGATTATGGAGTAGTCATCTTGTGTTTGTTTGGGCAATATGTGATCTTGGATATGGAGCGTTTGGATATGTGTTTATTGAATTGGTAAAACATATTTTATACGAGAATATAAGCCGAAAGGGTTCTTTTATATATGTGTTTAATCATTCCACTTAATATATTGGTTATAATAACTTATAAAGGCCGAAAGGATTTGTTGTTATTAATCGATATAATCACTCGTTATATTTAAAGGCCGAAAGGATTTGTAACTTGTGAAATCTTTATTCTCTAAACTTGTAAACACCGTCCTAAACACTTCATTGTCATAGTGATCATTGCCTAAACAAACATACTTTAATCATTTGCTTGAATCATCCTTTTATTGCTTTTTTTACAATATTCAACTTATGTACGTTTTGGTTAATTTGATCTGTGACAATCTTTTTAACCTTAGCACCTTAATTACAAACTATGAAAACTTCAATTCCCATGGAACGACCTGGACTTACCTAATACTATATTACACTCGATAGGGTATACTTGCCTGAATGTTGTGTTTTTAGTCAAAATCGGTAATTCTAGTTATTATAAGTTTAAAGCTTGGAAAACACATATCAAGTTTTTTGTGGCGTTGCCGGGGAATTGTTTAAGTTATTATCAGTTTGTTGCTTATTTTTTGTTTTTCATCAAGTTATTTACTGTTTTGTAATACAAAATTTACAAACTCGCCGTACAGTTTTTTGGCAAACTGAACCAAAAAGTCATTTTTTCTTCAGGAAGTACGCCGCACATTATATTTGTGCGCCGGTTTTCCTGAAAACCCAGGAAGTACGCCGCACTTTTGCAAATTTTCACAAACAGAATCTGATTTCAAAAACCAAAACCAAAACCCAAAACTGTTTTTGTCAGGATTTATAATCATCTGATTATATGACCTTGTAAATTTGTTCATATTTAGTTTATTCAAAAAAAAACCAAAAAAGAAAAACACAAAATTTTCAAAAAAGCCGGCGCACTTTTCCTAAAGTACGTCGCAATCTATCTATCTGATTTTTTTTATTTATCCTTATTTTCTATATATATATATATATATATATATATATATAATAAAACTAAAATATATCTAATATATATATATATATAAATTCTATAAAAAAATATAAAAAAAATATATGAAAATAATTTATTTTATTTTGAATATTATTCTATTAGCCTTAATTATATATATAAAAATGTCTTTTTTTCAAAATGCTTAACGTATGTATAAATCCCCTATCTTTTGGAAAACAACTAGTAAGTATAATATATAAATTAAATAAAAATTTGATAACACGGACTTGTAAATTTAAAACTATCCAAAAAGAATTTGTCGAGATCGAATCATTCAAATCTTCAACTCAACAGTCCTCCATAAATGAATTTGTCGTCATAAATATACCTGAAGAGGATTTCAAAACCAAACAAATAATTCTTAATCCTGATGATCAACCCATGTGGGAAAGTGCTAAGACTGTAGCACCAACTCCTAATTCTGCCATTATTTAACTCGATGTTGATGACAACTTTGTTATCAATAGTATCCACTTGAAAATGATTCTGGAAAATAAATTTGATGGTTATTATGGGGTCGATTCCGCATGACCAAATCAAAAAAATATAAAAAAATATATGAAAATAATTTATTTTATTTTGAATATTATTCTATTAGCCTTAATTATATATATATATAAATGTCTTTTTTTCAAAATGCCTAACGTATGTATAAATCCCATGTCTTTCGGAAAACAACTAGTAAGTCTAATATACAACTAGAGCTTTTATAAAAAAATTCTTTCCACCTTCGTTATTTAACTGTCTTTAGCTTGAAATTGGAAAATTCTCTCAAAACGTATGTGAAAGTCTAACCGAAGCCTGGTTATGACTAAAGAACACACTTCAAAATGCCATGGGCATGGTCTGGCCAAAGGAGAAATTATTCAAATATTCTATCATGGTCTAGACGAAACCACTCAAGGAATCCTTGACATAATAGCTGGAGGAATCTTCCTCTACAAAACTCCAAATCAAGCTTTTAAATTTCTTGAGGACAAAGTCCTTTTCAAACTTGATTGGTCCACTAAATCTCAAAACAAACATCATCAAAAATCTGTTACTTTTGCTGATGGTAGTGATAGTAATAATGATAATTCTCGGTTAATGGAAAAATTGGAAGCCCTAACTATAAAAATGGATTCTCAGTTCTAGAGCTTAAAAGAGGAGATGCATGAGATGCGTAAGAATTATAATAACCGCGGAGGTGACCACGCTTCTAAGAACGATGACACGCCAACGTGTGAACGTCATGAAGTAAATTACATCGAACTTGAAGGTTATCAAAACCAAAATTCTAAGGATTCGTATTCTCACCAATCCCATCATGATCTTAATGATTCCGAGAAATCGCTCACAGAATTAAACAATGATGTGAGAAATGATCTCGAAGATTTCAAAAGATGTATCCGTAGCATGAGAACTATTCATGATAAACTCTATGACAGAGACGATCATAAAACCACCGGGGTTTTACCCAACAAAAAATCTAAAACCGTCAACCAAGAACCTCAATCTAAAACTGATCTCGAAAAATCAATCACTAAATTCTTGGATGGTCAAAGAGTTTCAAGTGTGTATATCAAGAACAATGTTAACAATATGATTTTAAAGATGAAGCAAAACGAAAAGAATTTCCAAACTAAATTTAAAAACCTGGAAAGAAAAATAGATGAGTGGTCGAAGTCTCAAAACGTATCTTTAGAACAAACCAAGAGGACTGACCCATCTCCTCCTCAAGCTCACACCGAACAAGTGAATGTCGTATTCACCGGGAATGGAAAGTTTGATGATTCTCTGAAAACTCAAAAAGATCCACCTCCTATCATCGCTAACAATAAAACCGAAAATGATAAACCTATTAAGACATCAAAAAAGGGCTATCACGTGGTAAAAACAAAAGAATATCCATTCCGTGAGTACATTCAAAAAATACCATACCCTCAAGTTTTAAAAGTGGATCATTTTCACTTGAACCGTGTTGTCAAGGAATCTTAAATCGAGTTAAGTATAACAATAATAATAGTAGTAATAGTAAATAATAATAATAAACCTATAAAAAAACTAAGGCTAGAATATATATATATATATATATATATATATATATATA
>BQNB010024888.1:20994-60228 GCA_026074375.1 Tanacetum coccineum
ATAGGCTAGATTAAAATACCAGGCTCATTAGTTAATTATGTATCGTATGTGTAACGGGATTAAAGTCCAACAAAACCCAAGCCCGGTCCATGTCAAAAAGCCCTACACGTCCTAAGCATGGTGTATGGGTATATAAACCCTTTTTAACTAAGGAAAAGGGTGTTGGTTATCATTTGGTTGTAAACATTACACTTTGATAATCCACCTTCCTTTCTGTCTCTACTTTCTCTATCTAACTTCTCTCTAGAATTCTTCCTTATATTCCTTATATATTTTCTCTTATTAATTCGTGTACAAGGTATGAACTGTAAGTGATTATTGGTTCCTACATGTGGTATCAATCTCCTCGGGTAGATAGGTGCTTGTGCTTGTGGTTTTCTAGCCTACTTCGAGCTTATTTTAAGCTTATAGGCTCACGACTTATTTGATAATAAGCTTATTGTGGGATAAAGCTTGTTACTTTCTTTATTCTACACGTTTAGGGATTCATTTGTGCTTACACAATCATCTACAAACTATTATATGGATCAAACTTGAAGTATATGTAGTTGTCAAACCGTGTACAAAAAGGCATTCAAAAAATCATTTTCTAAGCTTATTTGTTGTTTGTTTAAATGATCTAGTTGTACTTCCTTCATCTAAGGGCTTATTCTAGTGGCTAGGTAGCTTATTCGGTTTGATTTTGCTTATTCAATTGTACCATTGCTTAATTTTAAGTTTTTGGTGTTCTTCGTAGTGGTTTGGTGCTTAAAATACCTTAGTTTTGTTTCCTAGTCGAATCTTAGCAAAAGAACATAAGTTAGTACACATTTCTTTGGCTTTTAGTCGAATTGTAGCAAGAAAACAAATTCATTATACTTGCAGCGGTTTGACAATGGTCCCCAAAGTTTTGGCTGCGGTTTGACTATTTTTGCCAGCGGTTTGGTAAAAAAAAATAAATAGCTTCACATATCGATAACTCCATACCTTGAAAAGAGATAGACCAAGGAAGTTTCATTTTACATTGCTATATTAATAATGTTTGCTTTGATAATGCCCTTGGTGACTTAGGAGCTAGCGTAAGTATCATGCCTCTCTTGACCTACCTTAACTTAGGTTTAGGTGAATTAGCTCATACTAAGTTGACAGTTGAATTAGCAGATAGGACTATGAAATATCCAAAAGGAATTGTTGAAAACGTGCTAGTAGGTATTGGTAAATTAGTTTTCTCCATAGACTTAATAATTCTTGATATGCCTGAGGATGTCAAAGTGCCCTTGATCCTCGAAAGAACACTTTTGTCTACTGCCCACGCTAAGATTAATGTATTCAAAAGGAAGATTACTTTGAGGGTTGGGGACAAGAAAATTATTTTCAAAAGTGTTAAACCTGCTAGTAGTTTGATTAGGAGGGTCTACATGTTAAGCTTAAGAGAAAGAATGGAACTTGATTTAGAAGCTAGGCTAAAGGGAGAAACTTTGGTGTTAAATAGATCATTAGACCCTTTATATGGAGATTGCATCGAATTAAATGATCTTAATGTACCTTTAGAACTTAGGAAGAGATCAAGATAATGAATCTGATGCCCATCATTGAGGAAGGTGAGGTAATTGATGAGCCTATGATTGACATAATCAAGACTAGGAACAACAAAAGTTTTGACGAGTACCCTAGTTTTTGTGACTTTGACCGGAAGATCCATATCGACTGTGCCTACAAATTAAGATTTTCGTGCATGATAGGTTTCGAGCATGTAAATGCTATTTTTTTCCCAATTTTGCCTGTTAATGTTATGTCTAGGGAGTTCTAAAATTCTATAATAAAGTACAAAGTTGAATACAAAGGAAAGAGCGTAGTCGTAGATTTTATGAATGTACCTATTTTTGTCGAAAATTATTCTGTTGTAACTCATTTTGTAGTAGTGGAAAATATAGATGGCTATCGAGATTAAGACATGGGAGATATTATTCTTGGAGAGCTGTTCTGCAAAGCTTCATGTGTGGAAGAAAGAAGGTTTGATGGATTAATCACTATCCATAATGGTAGTGATAACGTGACTTACCAAATGGCGCGATTACATTCAAGGTTTAAACATCTATCCAATGCCCAATGTAACAAGATCAAGCCGTTACTAAAGGTGAGTGCACATGATAAGCTGAATGGAATCTCGCATCCGTACCAAAAGCTCAAAAGTTTCTACAAGGGGGTCTTGAACTTAGGACCCGAATATGTTCGAGATGCGAAGATGAAAGAATGGCTTACACGCGGGCACATAAGCGTGCATGAGATGGAGAAAAAAGAGCTGTAATAAAAAGTCTAACTTAAAGACTAGCTGAAAGAAAAGTGCTTCCTGGGAGACAACCCGGATTGTTATTTATTTTTATCGAGTCTGTCTTCCCAGACATCAATACGGCGTATCCGCTCCATACCATACGGCGTATTGAATGTCTGGACGTTATCAGTCCTTTATTTTTATGCACTTTAAAACATTATTGTCAGTTATGTCTATACGGCGTATTCATGTACATGATACGATGTATTCAGCAGACTGACCCGTATTGATACTTTTTACAGGTTTCTCCATACGGCGTATTCCAGTTTATGGTTACGGCGTATTGGTCTCCTATACAATTTATTGTTTTTATTATTTATTAACCGTAGAATACCCGAGATAGGATTTTGCATGGTTTTTCTTAAATTTTGCACAGGACCTCACTGCAAAGAAATCGACGAAGTTGGTGAAGTATCTACAATCTAGAATTCTTGCTCATTAAATCCACATGGAGAATCTACCGAGCAAAACATCAGGGGAGTTTCTCGTTCTAATTCTTTTAATTTCCCGTTTTTAATGTTTTATCTATACAACGAGGACATTGTATAATTCAAGTGGGGGATGGGAATTAGAACGTTACTTGTCTTATTTTTCACATCAAAATGCTTAAATTATGCTCAAATTTAAAAAAAAATCAAGCACACTTTTGTGAAAATACTAGTTACATAACCGCACACAATAACCCTTATTAGATATTGTGAGGATTTAACCTTATCCGTTTCTAAATGTTTACCCAAATTTCACAAAATATGAGTGTGCCGGTGATGTTGTAGACTTTAGAACTTGGCTTGGTATATCTATTCGAGATCACAGTGATGAGTACTATGGATTTAGATGGAGTAACTTGTTTAAATTGGTAAATTTTTAGGATTACACCCAAAAATCCTATACATGTTATTTTATTAACTAACTACACTGGTTAGTTAAATCCCATATAAACCCTTTGTTTACTCTCATTATAAGAGTAAGATCCCTTAGAAAAACTTGTAGAGCCAATCCTTTAGGAATAACACCAACTGTTTGTTTTGTTACACCTTTACACCTTAGCCTACCCTGTTAGATTAAGTCCTTTATCAGTTGCTAGTTGCCTAAAGTATAAAGTATGTATTTCCCGACTCTTGTGTCATTTTCTATCTTTGGTACGGTTGGGAAGAAATTTGCACATTGCAAATGGAAATGTATAAAGTAGTTAAAACTCATGTATTTTTACTACCATCACAATTATTGGTACGTCCGAAGAATGAAGAATTATCGAAGGAATTATCCAAAGTTATTATGATCGTGAAGATGGTTAAATTACACCGAGATTCGTAGTTATGTATTGTTAAAAAACAAAAAAATTAGAAAAATCGCAACAAAAAAGAGGAGGAAAGTTTGAAGATAATCGTTTCACAAAAGCTTAAACCGAAGGAATTATATGAAGGATCGATTATTCGTTGATACGTCTTATAAGTCAACGATGTAAAGTTTTGTATAAAGTGGTAGATATCGCCACTTGTCTTGTAAAAGTATGTAAAGTATGGGATGAATGGGAAGTTGACCGTTACGGGAACGCCAACTTAGGTTGTTGTTTTTGATCTATGATCAAGACGTTTGTGTAAATAGTTGTGTCTTTTTCATGGTAACGGTCGGGAAAAAGTGTCTAGCAACTTGTACCTTATCTGTTTGGACTTAATCTATTTGTTTCGTAATTTTTATTTAACAACAATTTATTTCCCTTTCCTAATCATTAACCTTGGGTTTTACTCGAACGAGGATGTGATCGAGTCATGCATGTCTATTCCATCGTTACGGCCATGTATGCGTGATTTAGCTGCCTTGTTGGTTTATTACTTTTGGTGAAAGTTAGAAGATCCATACCCTATATCATTCTTCATCCTAACCCTTGGTTAAACTCGAATGAGGATGTGATCGAACACACATGTCTATTCCGTCGTTACGGCCATGTATGTGTGATTCAGCTGCCTTGTTGGTGTGGTACTTTTGGTGAAAGATTGTTAGAATGATCAACCCTAAGCCTTATAATAAAAACCTATTTTACCTTTATAAACTTGTTACTCCTTAGCTCTAGTGGTGGAGATGTGTATCCTTGCCAAGCTTATGATAGAATACTCGTCATGACCAAGAAATTAAGCGAATTAGTTACATGTTACCACATAGATTAGTTGAGTGATTTGAGTGTTTTCATCTTCCTATTTCATGAGGTGTTTGGTTGTGTACTTGTAATAGATCAAATAAATGCTTAAACAGAAAAATCCTTAGGGATACATTTTCATAAACTTCTAAAGGCTACTTGAGGACAAGTAGGATTCAAGTGGGGGGATATTTGATGACATCAAATAACGTTACTTTTATAGCATCATTTATCCCATGTAAATAACCCATTTTGTATAATTATTGCAAAGAATTGTTACTTGATCGTTTATATTTGAGAATTGCAGTAATTATGTAGTACTTGGTGAAGATTAGCTGAAAGGCACACATTCTGAAGCTTAAACGAAGAAATATGAAGAAAATGATTTTGACATCCTATACGCCGATTAAGGTCTTATCAAGGGATAGTGCATAGTGTTAGAGGTTATAGAGTAATCTTAAACTATATCTATGCCTGACTTTTCACTAAAGACCACGAAGGAACAAGATTCAATACGCCGTATCCAGAAGAAGTCTATACGCCGTATTCAAGATATAGTAATAAAATATTCTGGAAGATATCGAACGTGGTCCCTACTCCAAGAAACCCCTGATACGCCGTATTGACCTCAGTCAATACGCCGTATCGACCAAATTCCAGACCTTATAAATAGAAAACCTAAAAATGGGTTTTCAGTGTGCTAAATCATATTTTCGATACCTTAACCATAAAAGTCAATTTTCAGAAGAGAAGAAGAGCAGAAGAGGTCGAGCATAGTAATTAATTCCATAGGAAACACCTTGTAATCTCCTATACTCTTGTAATCGTTTAGTTTTTGGTATCATTCGTTAACTCGGTTAGTTTACCTTGGCTAAATTATTACTCTTGTATTGATTATGATGTTTGAAGGCTAATACCTTCGGGTATTAGCCATTATTATGAAGATTTGAATGTTTGGTTTTGTTTATATCGATTGCTTAATTTATCGTTGATTGCTTGTTTATGTTTATCAGTTTATACTTGTTTACGTGCTTTTGTATGCGACCTATCATTCAACTGGATCTAGTGATACGGACCAAGTAATCTAGATGCCGGGATGGCTCTCCATATAGTAATTTATACATCTAGACCAATAGGATCACGAATAATGACCTATCTTTGCCTTTAGATTGCGAGCTTAGTTGGACCGGCAGGTGACCCTTGGGATCAACGAGTACGTTCTCAATTAATTGGTAAAGACTTGGCCAGTGGACTACTAGTGTATGAATTGCCTTTAAGCAGTAAGTGGGTAAAGTCTCTATGAGCTAGGGTTTAACAAGATCACCATTGCTTTAACCCCTAAGATAGATTATAATCAGCAAATAAGGATGCTTTATGCGGATACGTTTAATTGTGACAGAATTCTTCGTATCTAGGTCTTAGGAAGAAGTAACGCCTAAGTCTTAAGAATGATATGCCGCCTCGAGATAAGTAATCATTGCACTAAATAAACAAACCAACGTTCTAATTGGATTAATCATGGCTAATACAGTTTTCTTATATTTGGCTAGACCGCTCTTTTATCTTCTGTTAATTTACTTGCGTGTGTTATTGTGTCTTAAATTGATCTTAGTCACCACAAAACCCGTGCCAGTCTCTCAGGCTGAAAACCCCCTTATCCGTTAGAATTAGGATTAACATAGGTTTAACATAGAATAGAATTAACTTAGTCTAGATAACCAAAATATTAATAAATTGAAAGATTGTTTCTCGCTCTTAGTGATCGACACCCTACTTACCACGAAACTCCCATCTGACCGGGTACACTGCCCGTTAAAGTGTTGTTTTTTGTAAAGTCGGCAAAATATAAATTTAAAACTTGAAACATAAATTACAACCACACAACGAGACATCAAGTTTTTGGCGCCGTTGCCGGGGAGTGAAAATTTAATCTTGATTTTTATTTGATATTTTGGTTCTTAACATTAGAATAATCTAACCCCTAGGATTAGTGTAATTTAGATTAGTGTATAATTTTGTATATTTGCTTGTATATTTGTTTGTTTAATTGTTTATTAGTTTAGTTGTTCGTGTGTTTAATTGTTTTCTAATACATTGTTCTGGTCGATAACCTAATACGGCGTATCTACTTCCATTGGATACGGCGTATCTAACTTTCTTATCCAATATAACGTATTCATTTAAAAGATTAATATGGCATATTCAGACTTATTGAATACGGCGTATCGATCATCTGATATAGTAATAGAGAAGTTTTTCATACTCAAACTTAAAGCTTAAAATTTTATACACGCCTTTTTCCAACTGGTTCTACTGATAAATTTCTAGTTATTTTTAATAACAATGACAAAGGTAATCAAGGGAGAGTTCGAGAAACTTAAGTCTCTAAAGATCAGTGATGTTTTGCTCACTTACAATACATCACTTGAAATTTTCAACGAAGAATTCAACCGGATGAGCAGAATGGATGACGACTTTTTTACATATGAGGTTGAAATTGCTGTGGTTACTAACATTCAATATGACTTAAAAAGGAAGACAATTCAGAACAACAAATGTCACATGAATCTGATGATATGGAATATGATCCATCTAATGTCGAATTTACTAAATGGTTAGCTTCAAAAAAATTTAAGTACGAGATAATGGATCATTATACAATGAAAGAATTATGGATTTATTAGGCTAGAGGTGATGATGAAGTTGAACTCATCGACAAAGAATCCTCTTATCTGAAGATGAAGATGAAGTTGCTAAATTTTTTAGGATCGAGACTAATGTGTTTGACTTTGAGACACCTTTGAATGGGGCCTTCAAGGATTTTAATTATCTTTTACAAATCAATCCAGATGTACTTACTAAAGAAAAAAGGGAAATTAAGACTTACGAAAAATATAATGATATTGGATTTTATGAATGAACAAAGATGTACCCATAGTATATGAAAAAGCATGACGGATGAGGAGCATGAAAGAACCTGCTCTAGTTGATCATTATTGTGAGCATTTTAATTATAAAAATGGATGTTCAGAATGGCCAACCTATAGCTGGAGGGACAATGGATATTGGAATGGAGGAAACTTACCTAGAGCTTACATAGTAGGAAATGCACTCTGTTATCAAGATTTTGAATGGTACGAAGCTTTGAAAGATTGAAAACTTAAAGAAGAAGCTTTGAAGAATAAAGCCATCATGGAAGGAATAATCAAAGATGAAGATAATCAGTCAAGTAATATGAAGTATGAGGAATGGAATACATTAAGAATAGCCAACCAAGGTTCCATTGAGATAGAGAATATGAATGGAACATAAACCAAGAAAGATGGATAAATGTTTGATTTGATCATAGAGGGGTCCGGTTTGCATATAAGAAGACCGAGATGATCAGTAATCAGTTGGACAAGACGAAGAGTATGTTGCTGTAAAAGAAAATGAATATGATGATTCGACGAATACAAGCAAATATGCATGCCGAACATACCAAGAGATCTTTCGTATGATGCACGAAGGATGAAAGGTGACGCGAACCAAGTAAAAGAAGCTGAAGAAAAAGTCTAACTTAAAGACTTCGCTGTAAATAAAAGTGCTTCCTGGGAGACAACCCGAATTGTTATTTATTTTTATCAAGTCTGTCTTCCCAGACATCAATACGGCGTATCCGCTCCATACCATATGGCGTATTAAATGTTTGGACTTTATTAGTCCTTTATTTTTATGCACTTTAAAACATTATTGTCAGTTCTGTCTATACGGCGTATTCATGCACATGATACGGCGTATTCGACAGACTGACCCGTATTTAGATACTTTTTATAGGCTTCCATACAGCGTATTCCAGTTTATGGATACGGATTATTGGTCTCCTGTATAGTTTTATATTATTTATTAACCGTAGAATACCCGAGATAGGATTTTGCATGTTTTTCCTAAATTTTGCACAGGACATTGCTGCAAAGAAATTGACAATGTTGGTGAAGTATCAATCATCTGGAATCCTCTATGTGTTGTAGTCATACTGGTATCCAAGCGCATTTACAACACACATTCTTGCTCATAAGCTCAGCATGGAGAATCTATCAAGCAAAATATCAGGAGAGTTTCTCATTCTAATTCTTTTAATTCTTGTTTTTAATGTTTTATCTATACAACAAGGATGTTGTTTAATTAAAGTAGGGGGATGGGAATTAGAATGTATACTTGTCCTATTTTTCACATTAAAATGCTTAAATTATGCTCAAATTTAAAAAAATTTAAGCATACTTTTGGGAAATTACTTGTTACATAACCCGCACATAATAACCCTTATTAGATATTGTGAGGATTTAACCTTATCCGTTTCCAAATGTTTACCCAAATTCCACAAAAATATGAGTGTGCCAGTGATGTTGTAGACTTTAGAACTTGGCTTGGTATATCTATTCGAGATCACAGTGATGAGCACTAAGGATTTAGATGGTGTAACTTGTTTAAATTAGTAAATTTTTAGGATTACACCAAAAAAGCCTATACATGTTGTTTTATTAACTAACTACACTGGTTAGTTTAATCCCGTATAAACCCTCTATTTACTCTCATTATAAGAATAAGACACCCCTAGAAAAACCTATAGAGCCAATCCTTTAGGAATAACACCAACTGTTAGTTTCGTTACACCTTTACACCTTAGCCTACCCTGTTAAATTAAGTCCATTTATCAGTTGCTAGTTGCTTAAAGTATAAAGTATGTATTTTTCGAGTCTTGTGTCATTTTCTATCTTTGGTATGGTTGGGAAGAAATTTGCACATCGCAAATAGGAATGTATAATGTAGTCAAAACTCATGTATTTTTACTACCATCACAATTATTGTTACGTCCGAAGAATGAAGAATTATCGAAGGAATTATCCGGAGTTATTATGATCGTGAATATGGTTAAATTACATTGAGATTGGTAGTTAGTATATGAAAAAAAGAAAAAATTAGAAAAATCGTAACAAAAAAAGGAGGAAAGTTTGAAGATAATCGTATCGCAAAAGCTTAAACCGAAGGAATTAAATAAAGGAGTGATTATTCGTTGATGCGTCTTATAAGTCAACGATGTAAAGTTTTTTATAAAGTGGTAGATATCGCCACTTGTCTTGTAAAAGAATGTAAAGCATGGGATGAATGGTGTTATCCCAAAACTTAACCCATATCACAACAATAAGCCATACCAAATAAGCAATAAGCTAGAAAAGAGATAAAGGAAAAATGGAAAATTAAAGAGAGAAAGTAGAGAGAGAAACAAAGATGGAAGATTAGATTAGAGAGAAAGAGAGAGTGGATGATTACACATACAAGAAATGGCAACCAACACCCTCTCCATGTGTAGAGAGGCTCTTATTTATACACTAAGGCCACCATGGGCTCGTGGGCTTTCTATCTTGGGCCGGGCTTGGCTTATCTTTTGCTTTGAGCCCAAAACATAGACAATATTAGATTACAATCCAAGCCCATTTAATTCGACTAGCCTATTACTTAATCAAGACTATCTTTGACTAATAAGACCGATACATTCTTGTTCGACTTATATAAAATTAAGGCTAACAATCTCCCCCAATGTTGAGGTCTTCTTTGATCTCCCCAACGTTGACGTTCTTGATGGAGGTTATCTTGATTTGACTTTATCTTCCCTAATGTTGAAGATATGATGTTTGAGCTTTGCCTTCTTTGGTCTTGTCTTGGTCTTTTCTTGTTTGTAATGGCTTTGTTCATTCATGCTATGGGTGATCTTGATCCTTGACCTTTATTCTTTTGACTTTGAAGTTCTGAGATCTTTATCTATTCATCAGCTCCTTGACTTAAATCAACTTGAATTTGAACTTTCATGATCAACTTGTACTCTGACGACATAATCATACTCATAGCATTCTTGTTTGACTATGAACATAAGCTAATAGATCTCCCCAAAATAGATTCTTGATTAGACTCTGAAGATCATGAGGAAAAAACAAAAAAAATAAATTTAGGATCAACACTCTGATGCAAAATAAGACTTTTAAAGCTCGAGTAATGGAGTACAGGTGTATGAATCCGACTTCGCTGGTACATGGTTGCAACACCGACGTTTAAATCTGCATTTAAAAGGTTAGTGATAAACAACAGATATGGACAGAAGTGTCTTTGTCACTTCGTCAAATACGGTTGCAATAACCACGGTTCCCCGTTAATCAGAAATACATAAATGCCTGTATCAAGATAGAATTCATATGAATCTTCTTGATAGGGTTTCTCAGCTGTACTAGCCATTCTCGTTACCGGAGCGTCTTAAAGTAGACAACACGGTAAGAGTAAATCAGATAGTTACGATCTTTCTGATTAAGTCATCAATTCATATACTAGACCAAATCGATATCCCAGTTTTATCACAAGTTTGATTCATATAGGAATCTCGCAAGTCACCAACAAGAGCTTGCTTGATCTTGGCTAAAAGTAGGATTTCCATCGTCACTATGAATACTGAAAAGTATACACTCAAGATGTTCTGGCAAGATCTGAAGGATAATGCGTAGGACTCTTTGATACTAAATGTTATATTGATGAATAACAATTTGTATTTTGACATTGTGTCCTAATGAGATTTATAATTTGATCTCTTCTTGGCTCTAGACTCGATTTGTGCACTTTGGTTTTAGTAATGAGAGGTTGGAGCAGACTGCCACCTATTCAATATCAACAATCAAGGAGTGAGATGTCAATAGATAACGTGTGTATCTCCGTGACAAATGAGACAAGTTTCTTTTGAGAGAAACTTGAATGGCTGGGAAGGGTTGTGCATTGCATCATTGTGTCCATGACGGCTTTATTCAATATCATCAGTCATCATTATGATTTTGATAGATTATGTATTTACCCAGTTTCTGCCTAAGTTGTATGGAGTGCTGCTTTGTTTTCACCCTTTATCCATACTTTTCTTTTTCATTCTTCAACCTCTTCAATGCTTACCAAGACGTCATTACTAACACCTTGTTGTGATTGTTCCAGTGTTACCTCAATCTTAGTCGACATTATTCCCTTATACTTATTCTTCTCCAATCATACCTAAGGACTGCTATTTCTAACTATCAATTGTCCTTGGGTAGATCCCTCTGGTTTTGGATGGATCATAGGACTTATACCTAACCTTAACCACCTTATGACTTCATCGACGTCATGAGATTAATGGTTTTGGGTAAAGTGATTTTGAACCATAAAACCATTTTCTGACATAGTTTATTTTCAAATACCCCGCCACACATGTGATCAAGATCGAAATGTTTTCGGCACACGAAGGAAAGAGTTGCACTTAGAGGTCTGTAAAGATCATAATATACTATAATCAAATTTAATCACATTTTCTTCCCTTATTTTAAATAATAAATACTTAGTATTTGAAATACTAATTGATTAAAATGTATGACATGAAAAATTCCATAGGGAGAAAAATTATACCATGATATTGCATGAATTCATTTTTCAGATTGTTCCCCTTCAACAGTATATATGGGATACCAAGATTTATTAAAACTTGACATTAGAATGAAAAATTGATATGACACCACAAAATGTTGATGACGAAGTGAGATTCCTTAGTGAACAATGTATATTATTATTTGACATTATAATTTCCACATTTTAATTTCACAAAATGTGTTTAGATACATAAATTTGACATTTACGAGATGTACCAAAAATAAATTAAAATGCTTTTGTTTTAAAAGCTCCCCCTCAGAAATTGATTCACTTGTTACGATGACATTGTTGAGCATTCATTTTACCAATTGTACCACTTATGATTATTAAATATTGTACCAATTGTTAAATATATTGAGGAAGGGAGTGTTGAACACACAATTTTAACAAATACCACTTTTTATGAAAAATACCACAAATTATATTGTAGACAATTTGACATTGAAAGTTCTTTTTGAAAATTGTGTTCAACGGTTTTTTAAAAAAACCATGATAGAAGACTTCTCTTCTATATAAAGAGTAAGTGCACTGAAACGTACACTCCCCTATTACATTCGGGTCCGAGTTATGCACTGATGTGTACATAAGTCATAGAGAAAAATTTAGAAATGACATGTTTTGAAAGCATTTGAAACTCTTGCTCGAACTTTATTTACACGCCCGTGTCGATGTTAATCAACATTTCTAGGTACGTAAATGTTATCGATTTCAAGAGACATGTCGAGAAGATTCTTTTTGGTATTTTTGAAAATTTCTGATTTTATATTTCGTTTTTATAGATTTTATATTTTGTATTTTCTTTTTGTTGGTTTTATATTTTTGTATTTTCTTTTTCAAAAATATTTATAAATCAAAACAAAGAAAAAATAAAAATATTTACAAATTGAAGTTTCCATCGCAGTGACAGTTTGTTCTAGAGTTGACGTAGATGTATTGAATCTGGTTGTGTGACGTTTAACGGATGCATCAGCAGTAGTAACAGCGGAAGACTTTGAAACAACTTGATTTTCTCCATTGAAATATTCATTGAATAAAGGATCGAATAGACTTTCCAACTCTATCATTGACGTCATGATTATCATATCAGCTGTAGGAATTTCTATTGACGTTGGCGAGATAGGCTTGAATCGTGTTGTTCAAATGTCATTTTTCTGATCAGTTTTAAATCCACTTCAACAATGGTTTATGAGATTTCATCTTTTCAACAACCATAATCTGAAGATTATCTGGCTTGACATTGTTAGATGTACCTGCGCTTAAATCAAAACCTTGTTCCTTCTGAACATTGATTGATGTACATGCACTTAAATCCAAAGTTTGTTTGCTTTCATGAATATTAGGGATATTTACATTTAAACCATGTGTGGGTTCACTGTCATCCTTGCTTGTACAAGAGTCGAATAACTTCCCTGTAGGAATCCACCTAAGACCAACAGATTTGAAAATTCTACCCATGGATTTCCACCTAAGATCAGATCTAGGAGATGTTTCACAGCGGAAGTCTTATTAGGAGAAAACCTATGTCTTGTAAAGATCTACCTACCAGGTTTTTGAGTATGACTCTTTTAATCTACGGGTTTGTTACTGTTTTTGGTCTTATGGGATTAAAATCTTTAGCATGTGAATCACTTCCCTCAGGAGTTTTGTTATACAACATCATGATTTGCATTAAGACACACTTATGACATTTAACAACAAAGTTGTTTAGAAATCTGAGAAAGAACTAGAACTCTTGAAAGATTTGCTTTAGACACAGCCGTTATCATTACGCAAATACTCTTTGATAAAGGCAAACTCCTAGTTGAGTGATTAGTTCTCCTAGGTTTTGGTTTGCTACCACTAGTAGTGCTTTAAAATCTAGCAGAATACATCACACTAGTTTTTGAGTTCCTATCTCTTTCTTGTGTGTTTTTCCTAGCTTCCATCTAGACTGTGATAGAAACCATGTCATCTGAACTAATATGGCATGTTTCTTGAACTATTCTAGATTTCGCTAGATGCAATCATAATGATCAGATTTTCAAAAACGGATTCTCTTCTCTTAGGAAAATAATGTTGAGTTATTGGTCTTGAAAAATTGTTATTCACATCAACTTAGGAGGCAAACCATGGTTTTGACATTTGATGCCTTTCAGATTTAAATGTATTTGGTAATCTAACAACTGATTGGTTTCTTAGTGATTGTAAAACCGATTTCCCTAAGACTGATGTTTTAGCAAACTTAGTATCTATACTATTTCCTTTTAACTTCCTTAAGTCATTTTTAAAGTAGCAATTGCAAAAAAAAACCATTTTTCCCCCCCCTGAATCTGAGCTTTTAAATCAACATTATTAGCAAGCAAAGAAGTTGTCTGTTTTTAACTACCTTAATTCATACAAATCTCTTGAAGGAACCATACAAATCTATTTTTAACTTCCTTAAGTCTATTAAAATTACGAGATCTAAGACTTAAGGAAGTTAAAAGGAAATAGTGTAGATACTAAGTTGACTTAAAGATCTTAGATCTCGTAATTTTAATAAAATCATACAAATCTTTGTAATGCTTTTTCAAAGTCTCATTTTCCTTATGTAATTTAGCCACACTATGTTCTAATTCGCTGTTCATTGTTCGAGTATATCAATTTCCTTTTAAATCTTGGCTTTATTACTTGTTTCATTCAAAATTTAACCATGTTGCCCCGATTTTAAAGCTTGATTTTGATATTTAAGTTCGAGAGCAATACAATGTGCTTCCATTCTTGAAAAATATTTTTGAAATTGAGCAACGGTCTTTTTGAGTAAAATATTTTCAGACTCGAGTGATTATTTTGAGTAGTCAGTTGTCTGGTTAGCGAGTGATGAATAAAGCATAGGACTTTTAATTTGACATTGTTCAGTATACTAGTCAACCCTACCTTCATTAATGATTTCAGGTTGCTTAGTATGTTGTTTTCCTATAGCAAAGATATTACATTTAGCAGTCAATTGTACCTCAGTCGTTGGCTCTTCGTCATAAATGGGTTCGATATCTGCATCATCAACATCTATATCATTCCCTGACTTGCTGTTGTCATATTGCACTTCTAGTTCTGTTCCACTGCTTTCTGTGACAACCAAATCATCATCTACTGCGTTACCCGTATCAATCTTACTCTCTTGCATCTGCATCAGTCTTTTATTCACCCTTCTATCATACTGTCTTTGATGACGTGTTCTTTCAGCAATGGACTTCTTGACATTACCCATGTGTTAGAGTAGTGTATCTCTAAAGTGTTTAACCTCGATTCCAGTGTATTCAACAAAGTACTTGTCTGTCATTTGACTGTCATAATCCAAAGTAAACTGTGAATCGATGAACTTCTGAAACTGGTTGTTTACCACCCAAAAGGCTGCCATGGATCCATCTTCTTGAAATTTATCTTTGTCAAGTTTTCTTTTTTAGTTGATCTACGTTGAGGAGCATTATACTTGTGAAGGTATCAACATCTTGACCAAAGAGTGACATGAATGCCCTCTTGAATCCATTTGATGCGTATGCCTTTTAAAAGTCTTCTTTAAAAGAAACACTTGAAGGTGTGAATGAAAAGATCAAAAATATGCCATGCATCTTTTTTTTGCTTTTGACATCTTGTATTTGATTGCATGTACATTTTTTGTTGTAGAATCCAAGCTGCTTATCTTTAGTGATTTGCTAGATGCAGTCTCTGAATTATTGATCTCTTTCGTCAGAACAAAGTGTTTTTGAATACAGGTAAATCAACTTTCAATGAATCAATATGCAATGCTTGGATTAGATTTGAATGATCTTCTTGTGTCTGCATCAACTTCTTTTCTTTTAACAAATGCGGAGCTCGTTGTTGATGAAGAATTATCTCACGTATGTATTTCCCAATGGAATCCATGTTGCTGATCATTGCATCTTAGAAGGATTAAGCATTAAATCTTGTGTATTTCTGCATACGCTCTTTGAATTCATAATTGAAAGCATTTTCAAACTTTGTTTTTTGACTTTTGTCAAAGTAGTGTTGCATTCAGTCTGAGAAAGTATATCTTTAGTAAGATGTTGTTCTAGTAAATCCAAGTCTTGATAGAATGTTCTCTTGAAAATAGGCATGGTACCAAAATCTTGTAAAGTTTCTGAGAGAAACTTAAATTGTGACTTGACTTCTCTAAGACTGTTCATGCATCTACTTCTTGAAAGTTATGTCTTCTCTTAAACTTTAGAAATTAAACACGAAGAAACTGAGTCATTATGAAGAACACTTGATGTTTGAGTTTGCAAATTGGTATTGGTATTGGTATTTGACATTTTGATGTTGTGAATGGATATCGGATCTTAAGTAGGTAAAGTGATTGTTGTTGCGGATTGAAATCAATTAACGTTCATGGGATTTTACAAGTCTTTGATTAAAACCGAGAAAAGAATCGTATCTTTCACGGGATTTTACAAAATCAATAAGAAACCGTGAAACAATGATTAATTGTTGTTGTAGAAGAATTTGAGCTTTGTTAACGATTGATGAGCTTAAAACGATGAACGGTGCAAAAACTTTCAACTTAAAATGAGTAACGCTTGATTAAAACTCAAATATGGACTAACGATGCAATTACGTTTCACTTTGGAGGACTAATGGGGTGAATTGAAGCAATTAAGGACTAACGGTGTAACGTTATTTTAACAAGGAGGGTTATTAAAAAAGGAAGGACTAACGGTGTAATTGTAGTAGGAGCTCAGGGACTGCATGTGACATTGTTGGTCTTATAATCCTTTCACAACTTAAGCCTTGAATAAGCTCTAAAGGAGCCGGCTTGAATAAGTGGTGGATTACAAAATGTGACAAATGCAACCAACACCCTCTCCATGTGTGGAGAGGGTTCTTTTATACCCTTAGCTATTTACTTTGCACATGGGCTTCTACGTTGACCGGCTTAGCTGAACTTGGGCTTTGACCTAAACACGACAATATTAGATAACATCCAAAGCCCGTTGAAACCAGACGAGCCTATTACAATACAAGACCTAGTTTTGACTTATAAGATCGATAACATACTGTTTGACTTTAATAAATTTAAGGGAAACAATCTCCCCCAATTTTTGGAAGTCTCTTTCTTCAAATCCTCCGACCAACCGTTGACATTTCTTGTAGATTTTGGGCTTTGATCTAGCATGACTTCTCCGACATTGAAGATATGATTTTGACGTTTATGCTTGCCTTGTTTTGTCTTGTCATGTTTGTAAATGGCTTTTTCAATCAATGCTTTGTGGAATCTTGATCTTTGAGCCTTAATCTTTTTGACTTTGAGTTCTTGAGATCATTATCTTGCATCATCTCCTTGACTTGAATCATCTTGATTTGACTTCCTTGATCAACTTGTGCTCTTAACCAACATGCTCATACTTGTTACATTCTTGTTTGTTATATATGATTATTCTTTATTTGACTTTGAGACTCTTTGATAGTGGGGAAGTTTAGAATCAATGATCTTGATGTTGAGCGATTGACTTTGAAAGCTTGAGTATGAGCATATGGTTTATGAATCTGACTTCGCTGGAATGAGGCTGCAACACCGTCGTCTAAACCTGAAATAAGACAGTTAGCAATAAAAGATGAATATGGCTTTGTCATTCATCTTGATTTCGGTTGCATTAACCTCCGGTTTCCAGTTTTATAGTATAAATACTATACCTGTGATCAGGTATATTCAAATAATCTTCTTGATAGGGTTTCCAGCTCAAAGCATAGGATCTTCTAACACAGATGTATTAGATTCCCCATGCATGCTAGTTCTCATTACCGGAACATCTCAAAGCAGACAACACGGTACGAGTGAATCAGATAGTTACTATCTTTTTGATTTAGTCGTCAATTCATTTACTGGACCAAAATTGATATCCAGTTATCACAAGCTCGATTCATATAGAATCTTGCAAGTCACCTACCAAGAGCTTGTTTGATGTTGGCTCAAGCAGGATTTCCATCTTCACTGTGAATACTTAAGTATCACTCGGATGTTCTGGCAAGATCTCAAGGATAATGCGTAGGACTCTTTGTTACAACTTGTGAACTTTATGGTGTTCAACAAGTGTATTTTGACATTCTATCCTAATGAGATTGATAATTTGATCTCTTTTGGCTCTAGACTTGATTTGTGCACTTTTGGTTTTAGTAATCGGAGGCTGGAGCAGACTGCCACCTATTCAATATTAACAATCTCGGATTGAGATGTTAATAGATAACGTATGTATCTCCGTGACAAATGAGACAAGTTTCTTTTGAGAGAAACCCGAATGGCTGGGAAGGGTTGTGCATTGCATCACTGGGTCCATGACGACTTTCTTCAATATCAACAATCATCATTGTGATTTTGATAGATTATGTATTGACCCGGTTTCTGCCTAAGTTGTTTGGAGGGCTTCTTTCTTTTCACCCTTTATCCATACATTTCTTTTTCATTCTTCAACCCTTTCAATGCTTACCAAGACGTCCTTACTAACACCTTGTTGTGATTGTTCTAATGTTAGCTCAATCTTAGTCGGCATTATTCCCTTATACACATTCATCTCCAATCATACCTAAGGAGTGCTATTTCTAACTATGGAGTGTCCTTAGGTAGATCCCTCTGGTTCTGGTTAGATCATAGGACTTATTCCTCACATAACCATCTTATGACTTTAGAATCATCGTGAAATTAATAGGTTGTTGGGTGTAGAGATCGAACCATAAAACCATTTTCTGACATTGTTATTTTCAAATACTCCCCCTACACATGTGCTCTGAGATTCAAAATTGTTTAGCACATGAAGGAAAGAGTTGAACTTAGAGTCTTAAAGATCACATTCTTCTATATTATATTTTAATTACAATTTTCTCCCCTTATTTTAAATAACAAATACCACTTTTTATGGAAAAAATACCACAAATTATATTGTAGACAATTTTGACATTGAAAGTTCTTTTTGAAAAATTATGTTCAACGATTTTAAAAACATGATAGAAGACTTCTCTTCAATTTTAGGGTAAGCGCACTGAAGAGTACACTCCCCTATTACGTTCGGGACCGAGTTATGCACTGAAATGTACATAAGTCATCGAGAAATTTTTTTAGAAATGACATGTTTTGAAAGCATTTGAAACTCATCGCTTAACGAAAAACTCAATTACACGCCGTGTCGAATGTTAATCAACATTTTTCTAGTACTAATGTTTTTTACTATTCCAAGAGACTGTCGAGAAGAGACTTTTTGGTATTTTGAAATTTTCTGATTTTATTATTTTGTTTTTCTAGTTTATATTTCTCTATTTTCTTTTGTTGTTTTATATTTTTGTTTTTCTTTTTCAAAAATTTTTATAAATCAAAAAATAAAAAGAGAATAAATATTTACAAATGATTTTTTGATTGATCAAGCAGATTCAATTCCAGAACCAACCAGTAATGGTTGATAGGGAGGTGATGAAGTTCGTGGATTGTTGAAGCAACATGGCCTTACGCTTATCCTAGCGGTTCTCTTTAAATTGGTTTTGTTTTCTTTAGGCATTATGAGGGAGAATGATGAGAATGAAGTTACAAATCACTTCCTTTTATAGAAGAAGATGGAGGTCAAAATTTATGCATTACTTATTAATGTTGATATAATCTAATGTTTAGATTTACCCTAAAGTCAACATCTAGCCCTAAGAGCTGATTGATGTGATATGGAGGGAAAATTTGAAATGAGTTTTTGTAAAATTCGTATGTAAAAAAAATGTTATACAGTTCAGGCAGTTCAGCCGGTGCCATTGTCTAATGGAACCGGAAGCGAAACATGATGGCACCACGAGAAAAAAAAATTTGAAGAAGAAATTTCATGATATGTTGGAGGTGCGGTTTTCTCGACTCAAGGACAAGGAAAAATGAATTTTGATAAACACCCTAAGCCTCCTTTTAATATAGCTACAATGAACGTGTTTGAAACGACATATTGACCATGTGTTTCTTTGTATACTTTCACGAGACAAGTCATACAAAAACATTTTTATTTGTATAAAACAATGTAGTAAGAGGTAAGAAGATGATTTGACATAAATGAGGGAGTATTTTTAAGAGAAAGGTTTTAAGCGTTTGGTTCCATGAGCCCGAGTCCTAGTCGAAGAAGGTTGAAGGGTTCTTTTTTAAGTGGTTTAGTTAAAATGTTGGCTATGTTGTCTTCGGAGGCTACCTTTTCTATAGAGATATTTCCTTTTTGAACGTTGTCACAAAGGAAATGATGACGGATTTCTATATGTTTGGCACGAGAGTGTAGAACGAGATTTTTTGATTTCTAAAGTTGCGTAAGTTGGAATAGGTTCATTTGAGCAAGTAGATTTAACATGACCCCAACATTGCATATGTGAGATGGATGTCAAGATCATATTCTTTTCATCTTGGAAAAGGATATAGATATTTTCATGTTTTATGTTGGTAAAACATGTGGAGTAGAAGAAATATCTTGAGAGGCAACTTGATATTTTTTGAGCTCCAAGCAAATAGTATGTCCGATTTCTTGCTCAAACTCAAAACTGTCAGGATGATCGAATTTGTGATCCAAGTCATAATTTGAATAATGAGTTGGATTACTACTCAAAAATCATCTGAGCTCCTGAAACACTCATTTTAAAGAAAGTAAATCAAAGATTTATGAACCATATTAAAAAAAAAGGACTGAGAGGTATTCATGATTTTTATTATTGCTCATGAAGCGAAAGGTGTCATGGAAATCATTTTCTTTCTAGTACTGAAGGTTATTTTTGAACTTGAGATCTTAGAGTTCTTTGATCGAGACTTCCTATGATGGTTTTTATGGGATGATCTTTAGACTCTTTGATGTTGATGGTTCATTTTCCTTGACTTCTAAGTCTTTATCTTGATTTTCTATGATATTGATTTCAAGCAAATCATCATCTACTAAGGGTGCTGATTTAGGAGGAGGACTTTCATCAAATTTTATATTAAGAGATTCTTCAACTTTCATGGTTTCTTTATTTAGCACAATGTATGCTTCGCCATCTGCTTCTAGCTGTCGTCTTGTTCTAATTGATTGAGAAGGATTTCCAATGACTCATTCTAATGGATGATCTCTTGTCCAACGTTGTGCGGAAGGATGATGTTGATAGAAAGTATGCATATTTGACGAATCAACATGCCGAGATGATGTCTCCCCTTATTCTTGTACCGATGTACTAAAGATGTTGATAAATTCATCGTCGTCAAATTGTGCATTTTCTGTATTGGTTTTTGCTTGATTAGTGTTCTCAGGTGCAGTGACAGATTATACTTGAGTTGGAGTTTGATGTGTTGAATGAATGTTCAATGGAGGTGGATCTGCAACATCGGTTGTTGTAGAAGTGTGAGTTGTGTTATGTTGTTGACGTTTATCGGGATTATCAGCAGCATGTACAGCGGAAGACTTTGACATAACAGGAGAAGTTTCATTGAGTAATTTACTGAACATCGGACTATATAGGAATTCTAGCTCATTTGACGTTGTTTCTGTCTCAGCGACTTGAGGAACATTTTCTTGACTTTGTGGACCGGGACTTAAACTGTCTTGTTCAAGTACCGTTGTCGAACATTGTGGACCGGGGTCAGAACTGACGTGATCTGACGCCATTTGAGGCAATTCGTCAAAGTTAACATGAATTGTTTCAACTATTATTCTTGTTCTCTTGTTAAATACCCTGTAAGCCTTTGACTGAGTAGAATACCCAACAAAAATACATGCATCACCTTTTTCCTTCATTTTATAAAGATTTTCACCATATCTGACGATATAGCAAAGAGAACCAAAGATGTGAAAGAACTTAACTAACGGTTTCTGGGCATTGATGATATGGAAAGGTGTTTTCTCATGTCGAGGAATTACAAGTGAACGGTTTTGAGTAAAACATGTTGTTGCAATTGCTTCAGCCCAGAAGAACAAAGGAACTTTAGCGGCGCTTAGCATTGTTCGAGCAGCCTCAACAAGAGTACGGTTCTGTCTTTCGACAACGCCATTTTGTTCAGGTGTTCGAGCAGTTGATGTTTCGTGTCTTATTCCCTCTTTTGCAAAGTATACATGAAGGGTTTTATTAAGAAATTTTGTGCCTTTGTCAGTTTGAACTGTTGTAACTTGAGCATGAAGTCCTCTTTGGACAAGTGTGAGGAAGTCAATGAGAACTCCAGGTGTTTCGTATTTAGACCTCAAGAAGTGAGTCCAGGTATATCGAGAGTAGTCATCAACATTTACGAGAACATATTTCTTTCCATTAATGCTTTCTACCCGCATTGGACCACATAAGTCCATGTGTAGAAGTTGTAACCTCCTTTTTGAGCTCGGGGTAGTCTTAGTGTGAAAAGACTTTCTTTTTGCTTTCCCCAACTCACAAGAAGAACACAGATGATTGTGTACCTAGTGTCCATTCGACTTGATGATAGTCGCTCATAGCAAATAAGACATTAGGTCTCCTATGGGTCGTTTTATGGGGCGTTTGTATTCTACTTTTTCCATGGCCTTGAACAAGTTTTAGAATCGGTGGTTGTTTGTTACTTTTTGGTTTGCCTAAAATAGACTTTTTGGTTATTAAGACGGAGTCGTTTTTCTTTACGATGTTTAATCCTAGTTCTTTCCTATTTTCTGCAGTCCCATTAGATGGCCGGTGCTGTTCGCATGAACTGGCCGGTTCTGTTGGTAATGGAACCGAAACTGCCGGTTCTACAGTAGGCTTTTTGAAAATTTAGGAACCCAATTTTTTGATTTTATTGTTGCTACACGAAGCTATGTCCTCTGTGTATCCTAATCCACACTTGTATTTTGACGGTTTTGCATTTCGACCATTTTTCGCCAAGATGAACTACTATTTTTGAAACTAGCTAGTTTTAGTTTTAGAGACTCAATTTCCATTTTAAGCTTGTCACAAACATCACATTTGTTACTTATTTCCTTACCCTTCTCTAATATGTCTATCTTGGTTTTAAGTTCGCTAACATTCCTTTTTAGTGATTCATTTTTGGTCTTTAGGTGTTTGTTCTTGTTAATAATTCTAAGACTAATTTGACAAAGTTTGTCATACTCATTTTCCCTAGACTCATTATCTAGTGATGAACTACTATAATAAAGGGTGTCGGATAATACCTCGTTTGAGTGAGCCATGAGACATATCTCTTCCTTTTTGGAGTCATCTCCACTGTCGCTCCAACTTCCGACGACAAAGGCCTTTTGATCGCCGAAAGAATTTTTAGGACAATTATTAATAAAATGATTTGGATCACCGCACTTGAAACACCTTCGGTCTTCCTTCTTGTCCTCCTTAACTTTACGGAAGTTCTTTTTGTCGTCGTAGGGTTGTCGGACAAACTTGCCTCTTCTTCTAAAGAATTTTTTGAAGTCCCTTACGGCCATTGCATATTCTTCATCATTGCTACTCGAGAGAGGATGCCAGTCATCATCAACTCAAGACTTGTCTGTGCTTTCAAGGCTAGAGTTATTATGCTTTTTTCTTTCTGGTTCCTTCTGCAATCTCCGAGTCCTTCTCAAGTACTACCTCATAGACCTTGAGATTACCAACTAGTTCGTCTAGAGATAGGTTTGATAAGTCTTTTGATTCTTCAAATCGTCTCCCACATTTGGTCGCGGCATTTGATAGAAGGGATCTTAAGAATTTCTAACATATAACGACTCAAAAGATTCATCAAGTCTTTAGGAAGGTAAAATGTGATATAATCTAGAAAACGCACAATCAAATGGTTGTCATCATCCGTCAATTGTTCATAAATTTTTGCTCAAAAAATCAATTTTATTATCTTTATCGTTGTTTGATTACCTTGGCGGGTAGGTTATAAAAGAAGTCCCAAAAATATTTTTGAGCGTGTCACACCTCGAAAATTCTTTCATATTCCTTTTTAGGTAAAGCATTGTATAAAACCATTTTTGCTTCATTATTTTCGAAAGCATTTCTTTTTGATTTTCACAAGCTTTTCATATGAGTACCTACATCCTTCCCATTCTTTATCTTTGAGGGTAAGGTTTGTAGTCCACCATAAGGCTAGATGTACCAAAGATCATATCTAGATTTCACATAAGTTTCAAGACGTTTTTTTCCATAAATAAAACAATTTGCTTTCGAATAAGAGGTGGGTCGTATGGCAATAGATTAACCTTCTTTGTAGTTTTCTGAATCCATAATCGTTTAAAGATTTAAAATACAATTTATTTTAAAAACTTTGGTAACCTAGCTCTTGATGCCAACTATGGAAAACTTTTTGCGAAATGGTTAGGATATTGATATTTAATTATGATCCAAGTGATCCAAAATGCAAGTAAAAGAGAGAGTATAGAAAGCGATAACCGGGACACAAGTATTTATAGTGGTTCAGTAACAAGAACACGTTCCTTGGCCTACTCCACTCCCCGAGTCACCTACTTGAGAGTTTGTTAAACACTAGTCACTAATCTCCTTTCAACCGGCGGAGAAGCCTCACAACGTGGTTACACTTCTTGTACGATACAAAGATAATCACCGGATTATTCACACGATAGAATCAATATCAACACTATCGAATACTTAGTATACAACTAACAATGATATTCACAGCTATAAACTACAGCAAGATGATCTTGAAGGAGTGATGGAGATCGAACACAAGGTACTTGTGACTTGGTTGTCTCGAACGCGTATTTGGCAATTTCTTCTTTGAAGGAAATTACCTACACAAGACTAAAGAAAGATATACAAGAAATAGAGAGAGAGATCAGATGATTAGAGAGTAATAAGCTAAACTATTATGATTGTTACCCTGCGAGTGTAATGGTGAAAAGGAGATGGAAAGAAGAAACATAAATAGTAATTTTGACTATTTTTGACCCATTCATATGTGTTGACCAAGATTAAAAGGAGGTTGACTTGGGCTGGGGTAATATGATTTTGGGTGGATTTAGGCCAGTTTTATATAAATTGGATTTGGGCTCTTTAATAACATTTGGCTTTAGGTTAGTATAGATACATATTAATGGGCTGACCTGGCCCCATAAATGGGTACGGGTTGGCCCATTAAGGATGTATACGCCTTCGACTTCGGTTTTTACACTCTATTTCCATTCCCATGCTTAGTTTTGTCCAAATTGGCTTCGTTTTTGTGCTTTTATTTAATATCCCTACATGCAAGACACAAATCACAAAATACACATATACAATGCATTTTTATGTCATTTCCGTTCATTATTGGTCTTTTTAGCTCGTTTTATTAGGTAAAAGGTATGTGTATTTAAACACATACCAAAATCCCCCAGACTAAGCTATTGCCGTGTCCTCACGCAATGTCATAAACATACTTAGAAAACCAATAATTTCAACCCCCTTAGACTAATTACCTTGAAAAGTAGCTAAGTGTTCATCTAAAGGGATTAAGAAATTACTAGTTTTGAAAAGCTTCCCGCTTAACCATTTTTATGCATTTACTATTATCATTCATACATATCATAACTACACGGAACAAGAAACACTAAAAGGATAAATTCATCGTCCTTGATTTTTCACTTGTCCCAAACCAAGCTTAAAAACGAAATCATTGTTAAATACAATTTAAGATGCTAACACTACTCATAAATGCTAATTGTGGATGCATAGCTACTTTCGGCTCCCTTATTCCTAGGTCCTCTAAAGATTTTATTATCATTGTTATTTGTGACAAATAAGTTAATGTCTTATTCATATAAAGTAAACCCAATTTAGACCACAATTAGTTTGAAATCTTTTCCTAAAGAGACGATATGGTAAGAATAAGGTCCACATTAACGTTCTAATTTCGCATGATTTAGGGGTTATCCTATTTAGATAACTCCAGAGTCGAAATTTGGCTATATTATTTATTATTATTGCAACATTATTAAACCTCGGTCCTTTAAACAACTGCCACATCAGTATGCGAGCCGACCATGACCCAGGAGTCTTATTTCGACCTCTGTGAATTCCTCGACCTTTTAGAAGGCTGCAACATCGGTTGTGAGCCGGCAAGAGGCAGTAAACTTTTATCAGCCCACCGTTTTTATTATTATTATTATTACCTCTACCTTTTAAACGACTACCACATCAGTTGTGAGTCAGCAAGAGGTAGTGGTCTTATTTTGGCTTCGGTTTATTACATAATTTATTATTATTAGCCAAATTTCAAGTCCTGTGGTCTTTTAACTACCTAGACAACGGTAGTGAGCCGTCAGGAATCGGTAGCCTATTTCCCCACAACACTGACAAAACCTCAATGTGTACCTTATTTTCACCAGAAGGAATCTCTACGAAGTGATTTAAAAAAAACTTATTGATTTAAGCTTAGTTTTCAAAAAGAGCACTAATTATTAGTCCAGTTAAGAGCTTATGGGAGGAAAAACCACAAATTACACTTATGAGCTTGTAAGATATCCAACTAATCATTGTTTAGCATCTAACTCATAATTAACTCTATCATTTCTCGTTCTTTGCAAATTTAAAATCTTTAATAAAAAGATCCGCGAATGCTTAGTCAAATAAACTAGCTTTGCATATTTAAAGTCAATTATGGAAACTTGCAAAATCTTGGCTTGTATAAGCTAGAATTCGCGTTTTAAAGCTTCTTGTATAAAAGACTAGCAAAAGCTAAAGTTTATAAAGGTTAAGGGACAAAGCTAAGTGCTCAACACGCTCGATCGAGTCAAAATTTATTCTTATTCTACCCGGCAGGAAAGTTAAACATTTATGTCAAAACACATATTTTATTTTTGGAAATTTTAATTTTTTTGCATAAAATCACATATTTTTGGTTATAAAATGGGAGAACGATCAAATCAATAGATTCCCCTTATACTAGAACTGAACATTGTCCTTAATGTTTTAGAAGGGGTCTCTACGTAAATCTAAAGCCGTTTATTAATTATGCTAATAAATAAACGTTAGTCAATAAGATCTAGGATATTGGATTCCCAAAGATAAGCATGCAAAGGATTGAAGCTCGAGTGAACAGAGGAAAAAACCACGAGCACGAAAGGCTTCATAATCTGGGGCAATCTTGGACATAAAAACACAAGTCACAAAACACGAGAAAGAAAGAGGCGAGCCTCCTCATGTCACACATATTAGAAAATAGAAAAAGAAAATAAAAACACGGGTTGCCTCCCGAGAAGCGCTTGTTTTTGTGCGAGTCCCTAGCTTGACTATCCCCATATCAGCGTGATATTAGGGACGAAACATGTGGAAGGGTAAATCTCCATCGGACTTTCATTCAAGATGTCTAGATAAACATTGAGGCACATGAAAGTTCCACTCCGATGAGATACCACCAGCTCTAAAGAATTAAGAGCGGAGATGCCGGGGTCAAAAATGGTATCCTCACTCCCGGAGGAGAGAAGAAAAGGAGAATTCACAGAATAAGTGAGATAAGGAAGAAAGGTTCTGATAACAAATGTGAGGGAAAAATAATGGCGATCATCAAAGGGTAACCTCACATATGTTGGAGAAAAAGTTTTCTCATGATTCCCGGGTCGAAAACTTTGACCATAATCTTCAAATCATCCTTATCAGGTTCATCCTTTAAGCTTCTTGGGTCATGATCTAAAAATACCTCAGGAGGGAGATTGGGGATAATGTCATTAATAGGCAAACTCTCAAGGTAGATTATATCTCCCTCTGAATCATGATAACCGTCATCAATATCCGTAGAAACATCAGTATCTAGAAAAGCATCAATCTCAACAAAAATCGCCACCAGGGGTACAGAAACCGCAACACATACCCATTACATATGAAAGAGGTGTGACTAGCAAAGCTGGCTCATCATGGTTAGAAACATAAGAGTCCTTGTTCTCGATTTCCTCTAACACCTCATTAAAAAGAGGATTTACGTCACTTTAGAGAAGTTAACCGTCATCGAGAATCAAAATAGATGGTTGGAGTAAATTTTAACATTTTACGTCTCAAGGACGGCGACCTCATCGTATAGTGACACGTCATCACGTAAGGTAAATCAACGTTTTGAATCGTAAGAGAAGTGTTAGAGAAAAGTCACACAGAATTATCACGTGGAACGTCGATAGAAGAGAAATCATAACACGAAGGCAAATCACACTCACTATCATCGTCAAAAGTATCCTCGGACACACTTCGGGATTGTATAGTTCCTTATCACTAGACTTCTTATTGAAATCATACCGATTTCCTTTTTCAGGAATAATGCTATAGATTCCCTCATCTGCCCATGGTATGAGGTCCTCGTGCTCCATAGTCCGGTAGACGGGTGGAGTATTGCAAAAGACGCGAGGAATTTGAGAAAATAATATCATTCAAGAGGAATAGTTCTCTCCTCGCATCATCTGTAAATAAAATTGAAACATTCGACTAGGCTTGGGAGTATGATTATTAATATTAGTCTACCCACAAGTATGCCCCGTCTCTAGTGGTTTTCCTAAGAGCGCGAACATTCTGGTCCATCTGTCTTATTACCCTTATCTATGTCCTTAAGGTGGAGTAAACTTATACTGTAGCTGTCCAAGATCTATCACCTTAACAATACACACTCTGTGAATATAGTCTGGACAGACGTGCTCGAGAGATGCTAACTACGCATCACAAGGTCTTTCTCATTACAAGTATACACACCCACTCACCTGTTTCTATGGACTTTCAATCGAGTACGCATCGGAGAAACATTCTCTCATATTCAGTAGCTTAGGCTACACATTGTGACAGTATAAGAACAGACATTGGTAGAGTCAGTTATCGACTTAGAATAGATGGGCAGAAGATTGTAGTGCTTCTTCGACTTGATCAGCTGTTACTCTCTTGAGCTACACATGGCGCGTATGCATATAGACACATACTAACTGGTCTGTCATTAATGCGTAGTGACTATGCGGGGTACACACGTCTTGTTAGTGGAGGGGTCCCTGGTTCTTTTATGGGGAACACATTAATTAGGGTATACATTCATACACTTCTGGGTTTATCGTATTAGCTTGTATGTATGTACAGGGATGTGTGTGACCATGTTATGTACTAACGGGATCTGATATTTGGGAAGAGGGGTTTGAATTTAGGGTGGATATGGACAACTTGTGGCTGCGGTACAGGTTGTGCGTTTGAGCACAATATTTTACACCTGTTTGTAGACAAGTTCATAGATGGTCTAGAGGAACACGATAAATTTGTGTGATCAGTCAGTGTTAGACTGGATGGAAGCGAGGGGCGTGTGAGAGCAGAGCGTGTGGTGCTTAATGTACGCCTTTGGAGCTCTGAGGATTGTATTTTTCACTGTAGAGCGGAGAGGCATTCTGACATCTATATTATTTGAGGGAGGTATATTAGTGTGAGAGGCGAGATATCAGAGTGACAGGTTGTGTTAGTTAGGGGTAAGGAGAGCTGAGAGAATTTGGCATATAAGAAGGATGGGTTTTACGCAGGAGTACAAGACGGATGTCGCATGGGAGCGAGCTCTACTTATCTGAGAGAGGATGTTTTCTCTGGTGGGTGTGATGTTGAGCATCGTCAAGTCTCTCTCTCTCTGTAGGTGAAGGAGAGAGTGTGATGAACAGAATAGTGGACATGCGTCAACACAACTGTTATGGGATAGGTGTTGTTGGCGTCGAGCGGTATACGTGGTAGGTCGTAGGGGGTGGAGTGTGGAACTGTAGAGTAGCGTCTGCTAGTGTGGTACTAGAAGGTACATAGGTGTGTGATGTTGACTGAGGTTAAGATTTGAGGGGACGCATGACGATGTGGAGGTGTGTGGTGAGACATGAGCAGAGCAGCGTAGTTATGGAATTGGATCACAATAAGTCTGGTGTGGAGCTGACTGACTGGTTTATTGTCGCGTATGGGGATGTGCTACGCGGGTGAGGAGAGAGCGAGGTAACACATCAGTAGGAAGGAGTGATGTTGAGTAGGATGGTTGCTGTTCAGGAGAGCATTTCACGTGGGTCTGGGTTTGGTCAGTATTTTTAGTGATTTGTTAGCGCATAGTGACAGTGAGTGTGTTTGGTGAGTGTGGAATTGGGTACGTATGGGCGAGCAGATATATAGTGTGGATACTGTTGTAGTGTTTCATACACTAATACAAGGGGTTGGGGAATGTGGGGTGTGAGTGGGTATGATTCAGCACTTGACTGTGAATGTCAGAATGAGGTTGCTAGGGGTGTGTTGGGATTTAGTGACATATGGAGGTGTGTGTGTGGGGAGTTGTTCTAGTTTTCTAGGATGTGGGATGTGATGATGTGAGTGTACTGGGGGGTATGAATATAGATATTGTGTATAAAAGTGTCAGGAGGAGTATGTGAGTTAGTGCGTGATGAACTGAGAGTGATATGTGGATATGACGAGCGACGAGGGTAGTGCTTGACGACGTGAGTGGTTAATGGACTCATTCTGTGATTCTATTGCTTTTGTAGGAGATATGAGTGTTATCTCTGTGTGTGATGCCTAGCGGGACACCAATAGGTATGGTGGAACACTCTGGAGCTGAAGATTTGGACAACACCAATATAAGTAGAGTAGAGTGTTATTTGTCTTCAGGTTATTCTACTATCTTATTGATAGACAGATAGCGACTATTTTCATAGGTTTATTTTCATATTCTTCAGATGTGGAATACTCAGGGATTGAGCAGGGTAAGAAGAGACGTAACTAGGTCACTAGATTGTAGTGACTCAGTCTGTATGGTTTAG
Source organism: Tanacetum coccineum (assembly GCA_026074375.1). Lineage (NCBI taxonomy): Eukaryota > Viridiplantae > Streptophyta > Magnoliopsida > Asterales > Asteraceae > Tanacetum > Tanacetum coccineum. The sequence goes on from BQNB010024888.1 coordinate 51,566, forward strand.
AAGGTATGGTATCCTGCAGGGTGTGTCTATCTATAGTCGACTTAGGTAGTGAGAATTAGCGGTGATTATTCACTCTTTTAGTATGATCTACTTCACAACTCTACTTGATTCTGGAGAGTGTATTTAGGATACATCGGGTTGTTGATTATGATGTATTCATTATGAGTGTGTGTTTTAAAGTTTGTATATGGGGAAAGGGAATAGATTTTTTTGATAAATGATTGATGAGATATGGGTTTGAGAGTTGGGGGTTTTTTTAATTATAAGGGAGGTTATGTGTTGAGGGGTAATAAAATTCGTTGGATTAAGTAGAGGTTAGGGTAGTTGAATATAAAGGGGAAATATTTTAATTTGACAAATAGGATATTTGAATGTTGATTATGTTATTTAAATTATGTAATGTTTTTTATTTTGATAAGTTGATTTAAATTAAAAGTATATTATAGGGATTGGTTATGCTAGGTTGAGTAAAAGTTAAATAAAGGAATAATGCGATTAGTAATATAAGAGGACAATTGAGGAGACTTTTTGTTTTTAAAATTATATAGAATAGGTATATATAATTATTTAACAAAGATGTATATATTTTAGAAAATATTATTTAGATGAAATGTAGATTTAAAATTATTATTAGGAGAAATATTAATATGTATTAAACTTGGTCACGTTTATTTTGCAGGTGAGAGTTGTTGTATTATTAGTTCATGGTTTGAAATCCAAGCTTGATTGTCATTTATGTTTTGGTTTTGGTTCCTAAATTTAATAATGCAAAAGGAAAGCACATAAAGGCACGCTAAACTAAAAATTAAAGCAACATAAAAATCTAACGACATTTAAAACAATTAACGATTAACGGACTAACGGACTAACGGATAAACTAAAAATTACCAAATTAAACTCTAAAAACTCAAAAAGCAAATTTCTAACCTTAAATTTATAAAACTAATTTTTAAAACTCAAAAAATATTATTTTTGAATTTTTAAACTATTTTTAAACTAAATAATACTAAAAATTAAATTAAAAATACTAAACTTAATCATAAAATTTTATAAAAATTTCTAAAAACACTAAAGACTATTTATGAGGTTTTCAAAGAAAAACGACTCAAAAAGCTAAATCCAATAAGCTGCTAAAAATCAAATAAGCTAAAAAAGCTAAAAGCTAACTTGCATATAAGAAATAAAAGGAAAACTAGTATAATGAAAAAGTCCCAAGCGTGCATTGGTAAGACGTGTGTGTTGTGAGGGGGAGGTCACAGGTTCGAGTCCTGTGACTCTCTTTTTGCAAAACATTTTTTTATTTTCTTTTTAAAACAGCTATAGAATAAGCAAAAATAAGCAACTTTTATAAACGGACTTATTACTAGATCTTATTTTTAAGCTAGAAAAAGTATGCTTTAAGTTGACATATTGCTTATTAAGACTATGAGATATTAAGCTAAAACTGTTTGGTTATTAAGAGTTAGCTTAGAGTGTGAAGAGCTTATTTGAGCTTATTTTAGTTGATACAAAACACTTTAAGACAAATTGCTTATTTTAAAAAAACAGTAATAAAAACACAATTATGAATGAAACAGAATTTTATTAATAACTTGAAAGTTTACATTAAAACTTGAAAGGAGATTAAATTGCATTAAAGAGCAGAAATTAGCTTAAAGCACGACTACAACTACTCATAATCTTCTTCATATTTTATGTGTTGATTGCCTGCTATTTTATAAGGAGAGGTGAAGCTTCTTAGCCCTTTGAGCCTACTCCTCCATCTCATTATTGACCCTTATTTAAAAATCTTTCATCATATTCTATCTATATCTGAAACCTTGTCCAATCTCTCGTCTAACAGCCAATAAGAGGCTTGAGGATCGCCAGCGTGGCATAAGTGGCAGACGTGTCAGGTGACAGACTTTCTAGTAGCAAAGGGTGTGTGCGTAGGTGAATGATTTTACCTGTGTTCTTGTTATGTGTAAGTGAGGGAGGGAAAAAGAAGATAAACAGTAATTCCATGTTTATAAACTTTTGACCCGTTTGACCTTGAACCCAGTGTTTATAAGTATTTTTGGATTTGGGCTTTTGGGAAGGGAGTTGGGCCAGGGAAATGGATTTGGACATGTTAAATGGGTTTGGCTAATTATTTGGTTTAGGCTTTTATAGTTTAGTATATATCTTGGTGGGTTGACCCGGCCTAATAAAATGGGAACGGGTTGGCCCATTAAGGATGTATACGCCTTCGGCTTTGTTTTCTCACGCTCTTTCCATTCCCGTGCTCGATTTTGTTCGTATTTGCTTTATTTTTGTCCTTTTTGTAACATATCCATACATGCAAGACACAATTCACGAAATACACATATACAATGCATTTTATGTATTTTTGGTCATTATTGGTCTTTTTAGCTCGTTTTATTAGGTAAAAGGTATGTGTATTTAAGCACATACCAGTAACAATACCCAATGAGCCCATTATCATGAGTTGGTTAATTACTGGATTGTAAGCGTGAATGTTATAAATAGATCTATTTTAGATTGACATCCCTGTTCGGGTGATTAGCTTTATCACCAGGAACGCAACGTATACTAGTTGTTTTGGGAATGTTACTGGTATGTTCTCATCAAGGGTATTGTAGGCAATTTTATATTGCAATTTCACATATGTCGAGACATTTGTATCATGAGCTTTGGGAAACGTAACTGCATTTTGAGATGTTTGCATTTGTGTATTATCACAGGGGTAAATCTTGTGGTCCTACTACAATATTCATTTTACAAACTATGAATTCACCAACATTATTGTTAAAGTTTTTTTTTAAAGGCAATATTTTCAGGAGGTCTAAATATGGGATGATGTTTGGCTAATATTCTATTATTTTTTTTATCCACGTCAGTGTACGGGGATACATTTGGTGGTTATATTTGGAAGCCACATGCTTAAAGATTTGGTTGATTACATTTTAGGGAAACATTTGTTATTGAACTGAAATCTTTGTTATAATTACAATGGAACAAGGGGGTTTAAGCTTCGGCTTTTTGTAACAAACAATGTGCTAAAAATCCAAATGTATTAGTTTTTAAACTAACTTTTATGGTCGTTTATATTATATCTTGTGCTATTGATCTGTGAGTTCCACCCTCTAAACCCATATTCCGCTGTGACCCAATTTGGGGGTGTTACAATTTGGTATTAAGAGCCAAGGTTATAGCAGAACCAGATCAAATGTTTTTGTGTGGACTATTACCGTTTTTAAAAACAATCGCATTCATACAAAGGGTTTTCATGGGACATTATTACACTAGTTGTTTGCATTAGTTAGTTTTACGAGATGCTTACATGATTTTTAATTTACGTGCTTTATTTTATAGTTACGTTACATTAATATGAGGGTTTTTACTTATTTTACAAAGTGGAGTTCATCATTCTTTCTACATTACTTTACAATTGTTGATATAAGGAGTTTTTTATATAAATATTGGAATACATTTCTTTAGGCATTGGTAGTATTTATGCTCGATAGGTCATGAACGCTACTATAACTTTAAGCTATCATAATTAGATATCGTACCATCATTGATCTATGTCCATGAGCACATATTCTGATCTACATAAATCATTTCGCAACACTCTATTTTTGGGCACGACTAGGATAAATTAAACTAATCTTATCTTTTTACTCTTTCACTTTGAAGTAACAATGACAAATGTTATTCACGGCGATGTATTAAGTATTAACCTACGCTGTTGGTTATGATCATGCTACTGTATGATGTGGATTTATTTATGCCATGGTTGTTGTTATCTTATATCTCTGCATGACGTGGTCTCACCTTACATATATGTTGTAATCATGGAGTGTCATGATTTGTCCTTGGATGAAACTTCATATACATTTTATTCCCTGTGATCTTCAGGAAACGATGACAACTGTTAATCAAGGGATGAGTGTTGAGGAAATTGAGCGGGTTGTAGCCCAGCGAGTGGCTAATGCTATCGAGGCTATTGCTATTTATAAGACAAAAACCAACATGGCCCGGAAGTCAATAAGCCAGACCGAACGACAAGAAGACAAGGTAGCAGAGAATGCTAGCAACAAGAGGAAGTGGGAAGGTAACCACAATGGAAGCTCGAGCCAACAAAACAAAGGGCATAAGGTGCCTAGAGCGCACACTACTAGGCCAATCAGCAAGAAAGCATATGCTGGATCTCTACCTTTGTGCAACCAGTGCAAATTTCACCATAATGGACCGTGCACTATAAAGTGCGGAAATTGCAAGAAGGTTGGCCACATAATCCAAAATTGTAAAACACCTACTACTACTAGGAATCAACAAACCCGCACCTATTAGGAGTGTGGAAGTCTGAGACACTACAAGAGTGAGTGTCCAATAGTGAAGTTTCAGAAACGTGTGGACATGATCCATAGAGGGGTGAGGGCATCTAAACCTAAGACAATGCAAGATGCAATTGAATTTGTAACCAAACTAATAGACAAAAAGATCAGCACTCCTGCTGAACGCCAGGCTGAGAACAAGAGGAAGTTGGATAACACTTCTAAGAACAATTAGAACCAACAACAGTCGAACAAGAGGCAAAATACTGGCAGAGCTTACATTGCAGGGCACGGGGAGAAGAAACATTATAGCGGATCTAAGCCGTTGTGTTCTAAATGCAACTATCACCATGATGGTCCATGTGCTCCTAAATGCCACAAGTGTAACAGAGTTGGCCATCTGGCCCATGATTGTAGGAGTTTTATAAATGCCAATACTGCTAACAACCAAAGGGGACTGGGGCAAGTCAGAAGGGTACTTGCTATGAATGTAGGAATCAAGGGCACTGCAGGAATGATTGCCCGGAGCTAAAGAACCAAAACCATGAAAACCAAACTGGAGGTACTAGAGCACGTGGAGTGGTGCATGCCTTTGGAGGAGGAGAAACCGAACAAGACCTTAACAACATTGAGGATGAGATCGACACTTAAAAGAGAAAGTTGTCTCGCTTGCCTAGTAAACCCTAAGTTGGAACTATCTTAAACTTTATCTCCTTAGGAGTTCTTGTTGTGTTTCTCTTAAATTTCCGTTGTACGAATGATTTCAAATTATCTATCAAATCAATGTGTTGTGAAAATTTCATCAAATTTACTTTAATTCCCTAAATTAATTGGGCAACCCACTCTCTCAAATATCATGAAATCATAACGCTATTTTGACGAAAATGAGCAATGCATCGTTAGTCCTCAATTATACATGGCCTGATCAACTATGTATAATTCAGGAAAGTACCATGCCGTGCTGAGAGTAGTCACCCTAAAAACTTCCTGTCAAGAAAATGATTTCCTACTTATATCATGTACTGTGTTCGTATTCATAAAATGCGTTTACTTCTGGAAATCGAATTAGTAACCATAGCAACTAAGCATACCTTCACTCCATCTTACTATAAAGTTGACATCATCTTATACCAAATCCTAAGCTGAAAAGCCGAGACACATCACTAGTCGCCCTGAGACAATTCGCTATCAAATTTGCTCGCCATTAGAGAATTTACTAAATCATCCGTTCAACATCGACCTGATGCTCGTAGAACTTGGAAGTTTTGATGTCATAATAGGTATGGATTGGTTGTCAATGTATCATGCCATAATAGCTTATGCTGAGAAGATCATTCGTATTCCCTAGGGAAGTGAAACCTTAATTGTCCATGGTAACGAAAGCAATCAGGGAAACAAGACTCGGTTGAACATCATTTCATACACCAAAACTCAGAAATATTTGTTGAAAGGACATCATGTCTTTCTGGCACATGTTACTACAAAGGATACTGAAGACAAGTCAGGGGATAAGCTACTTAAGGGCGTACCAATCGTTCGAGATTTTCTGGAAGTATTCCCTGAAGAATTGACAGGTCTTCCACAGACTCGACAAGTGGAATTCCAAATCGATTTGATTCCTATTGTTACACTTGTAGCATGAGCACCTTATCGATTGGCTCCTTCTGAAATGAAAGAATTGTCGGATCAACTAAAGGAACTTTCCGACAAGGGCTTTATAAGACCCAGTTCCTCACCTGGGGGAGCTCCAGTCTTATTTGTCAAAAAGAAGGACGGATCATTTCGAATGTGCATCGACTATCGGGAATTAAACAAGCTGACTGTGAGGAATCGTTATCCACTCCTAAGGATCAACGATTTATTTGATCAACTACAAGGATCCAGTGTTTATTCTAAGATAGACTTGCGATCGGGTTATCATCTGCTTCAACTACGCAAAGAAGATATTCCAAAGACGGCATTCAAGACTTGGTATGGTCATTATGAATTCCAAGTTATGCCATTTGGTTTGACGAACGCACCGACGGTATTTATAGATCTCATGAATCGGGTGTGCAAACCGTATTGGGATAAGTTTGTAATTATCTTTATTGACGATATACTAATTTATTCAAAGAACAAGAAAGAACATAAAGAACATCTAAAGGCAATTCTGGAATTGCTTAAGAAAGAAGAATTGTATGCTAAATCCTCTAAATGTGAGTTTTGGATTCCCAAGGTACAACTTCTCGGCCACGTGATTGATAATCAAGGCATTCACGTGGATCCCGCTAAGATCGAATCCATAAAAAATTGGGCATCTCCCAAGACTCCTACGGAGATACGAAAATTTTTAGGTCTTGCCGGTTATCATCAGAGATTCATTGAAGTATTTCCAAAAATTGCTAAGCCAATGACCAAGCTCGTGCAAAAGAAAATCGCCTTTGAATGGGGTGACAAGCAAGAAGCAGCTTTTCAGACATTGAAGAATAAGTTGTGTAGCGCACCTATCTTAGCTCTCCCTCAAGAGCATAAGAATTCATTTTTATTGCGGATGGTCGCATAAAGGACTTGGTAGTGCGGGTGTTGATGCAAAGCGAGAAGGTGATTGCTTACGCATCACGATAGTTGAAGATTCATGAGAAAAATTATACTACTCATGATTTGGAACTTGGTGCAGTGGTGTTTGCTCTAAAGATTTGGAGACACTACTTGTACGGAACCAAGCGTACGGTGTTCACGGATCATAAGAGTTTACGACACATACTTGACCAAAAGGAGCTGAACATGAGGCAACGTCGTTGGTTAGAGTTGCTCAGTGATTACGATTGTGAAATTCGTTATCACCCGGGGAAAGCAAACATAGTGGCCGATGCCTTAAAGCCGTAAAGAACGGATTAAGCCATTACGGGTTCGAGCCTTAGTCATGACTATTGGTTTGGATCGCCCCAAACAAATTTTAGAAGCTCAAATAGAAGCACAGAAACCAGAGAACATCAAGAAGGAAGACGTAGGAGGTATGATCAGGAAGGATATACCGAAGGAAAAGTTGGAACCCCGTGCCGACGGAACTCTATGCTTAAATGGCAGGAGTTGGTTTCCATGTTATGGTGATTTAAGGACTGTGATCATGCACGAGTCCCACAAATCAAAATACTCTATCCATCCGGGTTCTGACAAAATGTATCAAGACATGAAAAAGCTATATTGGTGGCCCAATATGAAGGCCGAAATCGCCACCTATGTTAGCAAATGTTTGACGTGTGCTAGGGTCAAGACTGAACACCAAAGACCATCGAGATTGTTGGTACAACCCAAGATACCTCAATGGAAGTAGGACAATGTCACTATGGATTTTATCACAAAGCTTCCTAAGTCGCCACAAGGTCATGACACCATTTGTGTAGTTGTTGACTGACTTACTAAGTCTGCAACCTTTACGCCAATGAGAGAAACTGATTCCATAGAGAGATTGGTGAGAATGTACCTAAAGGAGGTAGTCACGAGGTATGGAATACCTGTCTCAATCATTTGTGATCGTGACCCTAGATTCACATCAAATTTTCGGAGATCACTTCAGAAGGCTTTGGGTACTAGCTTGGATATGAGTACTACGTACCATCCACAAACTGATGGACAAAGCAAGAGAACTATCCAAACTCTCAAGGATATGCTACGTGCTTGTGCGATCGACTTTAGAAATGGTTGAAAAAACATTTGCCACTAGTTGGATTTTCTTACAACAATAGTTATCATGCTAGCATCAAGGATGCACCATTTGAAGCACTTTACGGTCAAAAGTATCGTTCACCTGTTTGTTGGGCCGAGGTTGGAGAAGTTCAACTCACCGGTCTAGAAATAGTTTAAGAGACAACCAAGAAGGTCATCCAGATCAAACAAAGAATTCAAGCTGCTCACGATCGACAAAAGAGTTAAGCCGATCTAAAGCGTAAGCCGATGGAGTTTCAAGTTAGGGATAGAGTTATGCTTAAAGTTTCACCTTGGAAAGGGGTCGTACGTTTTGGTAAACAGGGGAAGTTAAACCCTAGATATGTTGGACCTTTCAAGGTGTTGGAAAAGGTTGGATCCGTTGCTTACAAGCTTGAGCTTCCTCAAGAGTTGAGCAAGGTTCACAATAAATTTCATGTATCTAACTTGAAGAAATTATATTCTGACGAACCATTAGCCGTTTCGTTGGAAGGACTTCATGTGGATGACAAGATCCGTTTTGTAGAGGAACCCGTAGAGATCATGGATCAAGAAGTCAAACGATTGAAGCAAATCTGTATCCCAATCATCAAGGTTCGATGGAACTCGAGGAGAGGTCCTGAGTTCACATGGGAACGTGAAGACCAATTTCAAAAG
>BQNB010024889.1:0-10000 GCA_026074375.1 Tanacetum coccineum
ACCGGGTTTACTTTATATTAATAAGGGCAAAATTTATTTGTCACCAATAATAATTATAATAAAATATTGAGATACAAAATAAGAAAATAAGGGAGGAAAAACTAAGTACACAATTAGCTTTTATGAGTAGTGTTAGCATCATAACTTGTAATTTAAAATGATCTTGTTTATAAGCTTGGCTTGGAGAGGTGAAAGTCGGGGACGATGAATTTATCTATTTGGACACTTTGATGTGCTTTTTGTTCTATGATCCTAAAAGTTATCAATGAATAATGAAAACAATACATTATGTCACACATGAATAAGTTGTAAGTAGTAAATTATGAAAATCTTAAAAATTATATATATATAGAAAATCTTTTGAAAAAAAATGAGAAAATGGGGTGTTTTAAAACTTGTGATTTCTTAATTTTCCCCACAAAAGACTTTACTACTTCTTAAAGGATTAGTTTGGGGAGGTTTTGAGGTATTTGATTCTAGAGCATATAATATTGCGTGAGGACACGACAATCACTTAGTTTGGGGAATTTTGATATGTGAGAAATCACATATCATTTGTATACCAAAAATGGCCCTTAAAAGATGAAATTGTGCATAAATATGCTTGTATATATGTGTGTTTTGTTGTTTGTGAATGTGTAGGTACGGATTATGCAAAAATCACAAGAAAATGGCTAAAACCAGACAAACACGAACACGAGACGGAAAAAAAGTGCACAAGAGGCAGGAGTTTCTAGCTAAAAGGTCTACAAAGTCAACAAAAGACAACCCTTGGTCAACATTAGTCAAAAAAACAAGAAGACAAAGCTCTTGAAAATATCCAAAATACCTTTATTGTTAACTCATTTTCATATAAAACCCTAAAAACCCTAACACCGTTAGTCTTTTTACAATAAAAAGCTAACGATCGTTAACTCTTAACCCATAACCCTTTTTATTATTTAACCAAGTTCAAAATAATCCATGGCCCAACTTCTTTTTAATTTTACCCAGGCACATAGTCAAACCCCCAAACCCTGTAGTCAACTCAAACGGTTAAAAAAGAAGAAAAAATGGAACGAGAAGTTGGGTTACTATTCATTATCTTCCTCAGCAATTACCCTGTCAAAAACAAAGGGTAAATCCAAATTAATGACGTGGCTTCAAGATTCGAGTACTAAGCTATGACTTGGCAGAGCAAGACGTCATCATGTGCTCTCATTGGCTAGAATTGACAAAAGGAATGACACGTTGGCTTCATACAAACACACAAGGGAAGAGAAATTTGCACTAAAACCTTTGGTAAAGAAGCACAAGCCTCTGACACACGGATTGCCACGCTGGCAATCCGTGTGATCACATATTGATCCAACGGTGAAAGATTGGTATCCAATGATTAGAGATGAATGAATGATCAGGATTAAAGGGAGCGTCTAACCAACTTCAAGACCTGAAACCTTCTTCTTTGGCTATAAATAGCAAGCTTCCTCACACACAACAGGAAGTTAGCGAGTTAGATAGATTTTTATATTTTAGCTTATGTAATTTTTCTTTAAAACTATTTTTAGCTTATTGTTTACTAAATGTAATTTCCTTTTTCACTATTGTAATCAGCTCTTTTATTAATAGAAGTCAAGTTTTCTTATTATGCACTTTACTTTTCTCAAGCTTACTTTTATACAAAATTTTGTTAAATAAGCTGTTACTGTTTCATAAGCTTGTTATAAGCTCATCTCAAGCTCATCTAAGTCTCTAAGCTTAGATTGATCTCAAATTAATCATTAACTTTACTTAAATCTAAAATTAGTTTAATACCATAGGCTATGGATGGATTTGGTTGCTTTAGATGATAAGCTTACCCTGGAAGAGCTTATTGGACTTTACTAGCTTATCCTTGTGATAAGCTAGAGCTTGTTGATGGCTCAAAAGAGCTTTTAATAGCCTTGTTTAGTGCAGAGGTATAACACCCTGTGTTTTCAAGTCTTTGACGACGTCGATAACTATGCTATTTATTTTTAGTATTGTACGCGTTTGCTTGTAATTTCATGAATTAAGTTTAAATCGCGTAAGCTAAAAATTAGCGTTCAATATAAACGGGCATCAAACAATTAAATGTTTACATCAAGCAAGGGTTATATAATTATTTTGAGGATAATTATTAACTTTGTTCATTTTATTTTTATCGGATACGTAAAATTATAACGTTTCGCGCTAAATTGCGTTTAAGCCAACCCCGGGAACCACAAAAACCTGTTCCTACTCTTCAACAAATACCCACTTTTATACCCAAATACATTAAAAATTCATAAATATATTCATGTAAATGGATATTTTGCGAAAAATATTACAACATAAACAATGATTACACTTGAAAATAGACAAAAACTCTTTATTTTGGTCAAAGTGGCACCATACTTTCTTTTAAATGTATACCATAACCTTTCATTTGGCACACATAAAACCTTGACCAAGACCATGCCATGACCATTACTTGAACCATACTTTGACTCCTAGACCATGCTTTGTTATCATACTTTCATGTAACAAAGAGAAGTAAAACAAACATTAAACTTAACAAAAAAATCAAACAATCATCTCCCTTTTTCTCTAAACATGCTACGGCAAAGAACCAAGCCACAACACTAATCCATATCAATTTTTAGTACAACCCATAACACTTATAAATACCAATCAAAAGTCATGTCTAAGGTGTTTCCAACGCATTATTTCACCATTTGCAAGTTATAATCAAGTATAACAAGCTTAGGGTTTTCTTGAGAAAACTAGTTTTCTTAAGTGCAAGATCTATTGTTTTAAGGCTAAACACGGGTTTTAATCATTTGTTTCTCTCAATCATCATTCATCATAAAGAGACTAACCTACCTTAAACCTTTATGTTCTTAGTTTATGAATTTTTATATATATGATATGCTATTTAGTGAAATCACCATTAGGAATACTTTTGAACATGAAAAATGTAATTTTTCTTGTGATTATGATTTTATGCACTTTCTCACATGTTATGATGATGGTAATATCATGAAATAAAGGATATATAAGTCTTGTACAATCTTGGTTTAAGTATAAAAAGTTCATATGTAAACTTGTAAATAAAAGTTAATTAAGAAAGTTATGATTTCATGTAAAGTAAATAACTTATGATCTTGATGATCTTGGACAAATATGAACTTATGAACATTATTATATGTATAACATGTGATATATATAATTATAAAAGACTTGTGGTAAATTGTGAGGTTGAAAAGTATATAAAACATATTATATAAATAAATTATATAAAAGAACATTTTGGGACAGAAAGTTTTCGAATTCCAAACAGGGGATTTTATGTTTTTATAAGATAATACAAATCACGACGATTCCGAAAAGGTAAGAAACTTGTTAAACGGATTAATAACGAAAAAGTTACGTTAAAAACGAGTTATACGTTAATTAAACGGAGTTTATAAAATGACTTTTATAAAATTTATATCAAACAGCTAGTTTGATATTTTTAACAAATAATACATATTTTTAGGATTCCAAAATGATAAGAATCGTAATTTTTCAATAAATAACGAACGAGTTATGAATTTCGCAAGTTTACGACAAATAATACTTTTATAAAACTATTTTTATAAAAGTTACTATTCATGACAGAAAGTTATATTTTTGTAAACCTCATAAAAATATAGAACTTTCAAATACGAGAACGTCCTCGAAAGAATCACTAAAAATGGGCTAACGAATAAAATACGACGTTTACGGGTTTTACGACGACAAATACGAATTTATAGAAACACACGTCTGTCATGAACAGTAAAAGTTACTGTTCACCAGAGGGTCAAAATATGGAAAATGTCAAATTATGATAACTCGTCCTAATACGAAAAGATGGGCATAAGAAACGTCAAAATCGGGCTTAAAACGCAAAAGTTATGCTAGTTTTACTAAAACGGTAATTATAAACGTTTTAACTTATTAAACACAATTTTACCAAAACCATTAGTTGGTGATTGAGCTATATAGAATATTATGTGGTTATCAAAGTACTATATTACTAGGGAGTTTCATAATGAGGCCTCTTCGGATGGCGTTTCGACGAGTTGTTGGATTTACGATTTAAAGTGTCCTAACTCCTCGAACGTCATGTCATGACCTCTTTAATTATGATAGCCCGAACGATAGTACGATGTAACAACTATAAGATTATATTCAAGTACTCGGTACTTATACGACCTATGATAATTTAGGTTGCATTCGATCTTTTACGTGACGCTTTATCTGCGATATTTGGATTATCTGAACTCAAGGTGAGTTCATAGCCCCACATTTTTACGATTTCAATGATTTATAATTATGGGGTGGAAACATGCTTTGTTTTACAAATTGGACGCAAGTATTGATTACATGTTTGCCTAAGTACCGATAACCCAGTTAAGCCCATTATCATGAACTGTCAATTGCATAGATGTAGTTGGGAATTACATTATGTGAGCGCGAATGTTATTTAATAGATCTATTCGGGAAACGACCTCCCCGTTCGGGTGACTTGCTATCACCAAGAACGAACGTTATAGCATGTCGAATTTTAGGGATGTTTTCGGGTTAAAACATCATTGCGGGCAGAAATTGCAATATATAGTTTAATTGCAAGAAAGATCGTCGAGCTTCAGTGTCATGAGCTTAGTGTAAATGTAATCTAGTTTTGTGAGATCTGCATGTGTTGCATTATCACTAAAAAGTCTTGCGGTCCTGCATATTATGATTTATCAAACCTATGAATTCACCAACATTTTAAAGCAAATGTTTTTGCAGAGGGATCAATAAGCACAGGTGCGATGGATACATTGGTGCGTTTTGATTTGGTTGTTTTGCATTAAAGATTTTGTCGGCATTTCGTTTTGTTATATGGGGAAATGTATTGTCAACTTTTGTAATATTCAACAATGAACAAGTAAAGCTATATGCTTTTGTATTAAGTCTTTCAATTAAATCCAATGTATCATTTTAAACGACTTTTTGTGTCGTTCTTATATATCTTGTGCTATTGATCTTGAAGTAACACGCCCCAGACCCTTATTCCGCTGCGACCCAATTTGGGGGTGTTACAGATTGGTATCAAGAGCCAAGGTTATAGAGAACCAGGTCAAAATGTTTTTGCTGGACTATAACCATTTTCAAACAACGAATTCATACAACGGGGTTGTACACGGGACATACATATGTGCATACATTCATGCATACACTAGTTGATTGCATTAGTGGGACTAGATGCATTCATAATTGATATACGTGTTTATATTATAGTACGTATATTACTATGAGGGTATATTGTATATATACAAAGATGAGTTTGCATTCTTTCGCGCAACTCTGCAATTATTTATATAAGAGTTATTTATATAAATAGGGGAATATTTCTTTAGGCAAGGTAGTACGATAAGCTCGTAGGTCCTAAGCGCTACCTAAACATTAAGCTATCGAATATGATACCTTACCATCATTCATTTATGCCATAAGTCAAGCTACACTGACAAATCTATTTGTCTATAGGCCAGGGTGCCTCTCAAGATTCTAGATGCTAGACTCTTATGTTATCTTTGAGTGACTCAACATTCTCTGGTGGTGGTGATGATGAAGGTAGTGCAGCAGCAAACTCGGTAATGCCTGCCTTAGTAGATGGTGATCGTGGAGTATGGTGTTAAATAGACATCCATACTATACGGGATTTGGTCTCAAAAGACAAGATGATATGGTGTGGAGAGGTGGGTGATGTAGAAGTAGACTCATCAATCTCAAATGCCTCTGTATTCTCAGCTTGAGGGGACAGGATCATCTGTAGGTACAGTAGAAGGGTCGGCCGGAGCTAGGTGCTCCTCCTCCTCCTCGTCCTCCTCATCCTTCTTAACATCATCATCATCGTTGTCATCATCAGATGACTCATTATCATAATTGTCTCATCCGTCGGCAGAATGGTCAGCAGGATCCTCCTCAGGGTCCTCCTTATCCTCTTCCGGATCGAAGTCAACAATGTAGCCTGGTGATAGGGCTGTAGGTGAGGCATCAGCAGATAGAGGCTGATCCTTCATTGGTCCCTCTAGCTCCTCATCAGAAGCTTACTGGAATCTCTATGGCTCGGAATTAATATAAACAAACGTATAGGTAACCGTCGATGATGAAAACATAACTGCTTGCAATGAGCAGAAATCAACTTATATAAATATATTATATAAGGCTGGTATGGTAAATATGAGTATGCACTTATGGCATAAATGAATGATGGTAAGGTATCATATTCGATAGCTTAATGTTTAGGTAGCGCTTAGGACCTACGAGCTTATCGTACTACCTTGCCTAAAGAAATATTCCCCTATTTATATAAATAATCCTTATATAAATAATTGTAGAGTTGTGCGAAAGAATGCAAACTCATCTTTGTATATATATAATATACCCTCATAGTAATATACGTACTATAATATAAACACGTATATCAATTATGAATGCATCTAGTCCCACTACTAATGCAAATTAACTAGTGTGTCTTGTATGCATCTAGGTAAAACTAAATTATGCAAACAACTAGTGTGTGTGTCCCGTAAAAACCCCTTTGTATGAATGCAATGTTTGAAAACGGTTATAGTCCAGCAAAAACATTTGACCTGGTTCTCTATAACCTTGGCTCTTGATACCAATCTGTAACACCCCCAAATTGGGTCGCAGCGGAATAAGGGTCCGGGGCGTGTTACTTCAAGATCAATAGCACAAGATATATATAAGAACGACACAAAAAGTCGTTTAAAATGATACATTGGATTTAATTGAAAGACTTAATACAAAAGAATATAGCTTTACTTGTTCATTGTTGAATATTACAAAAGTTGACAATACATTTCCCAAAATATGATGCACCTAAATCTTTAAGCGTGCAATCCAAAATGTTTAACCATTGGCTCCCTGTCATCCCATGCCTATGATCTCCTGAAAACATTCTTAAAAACGTCAACAATAATGTTGGTGAATTCATAGGTTTGATAAATCATAATATGCAGGACCACAAGACTTTTTATGTGACTATGCAACACATGCAGTCATCACAAAACTAGATTACATATACACTAAGCTCATGACCACTTGATGCTCGACAATTTTCTTGCAATTAAAATATATATTGCAATTTACGCCCATCCGGATGTCTAACCCTAAACATCCCAAATTCGACATGCTATAACGTTCGTTCCCGGTGATAGCTAGTCACCCGAACGGGGAGGTCGTTTCCCGAATAGATCTATTAAATAACATTCGCGCTCACATAATGTAGTACCCAACTACATCTATGCAATTGACAGTTCATGGACAGGGGGACTTATCAGGGTTTCGCAACTTAAGGCAAAACATGTAATCAATACTTGCGTCCAATTTATAAAACAAAGCATGTTTCCACCCATAATTATAAATCATTGAAATCGTAAAAATGTGGGGCTATGAACTCACCTTGAGTTTGATAATCCAAAATGCAGATATTGCGTCACGTAAAAGTCGAATGCAACATACAAATTATCTTAGGGTCGTATAAGTACCGAGTTACTTGAATATTAATCTTATAGTTGTTACATCGTACTATCGTTCGGGCTATCATAATTTAAGAGGTCATGACATGACGTTCGAGGAGTTAGGACACTTTAAATCGTAAATCCAACAACTCGTCGAAACGCATCGAAGGGCTATATGAAACTCTCCCCTAGTAATATAGTACTTTGATAACCACATATAATTTCTATATTGGGGTCAATCACCAATACAGTGGTTCTTGTGTTCATAAATTTTACTATGCGTTTAAATACAGTAATAAGGTTTATAATTATGTTTTAGTAAAATAGCTTAACTTTTGGTTTTATATCCCGATTTGACGTTATTAATGGGCCCATCTTTCGTATTAGGATGAGTTATCTAATTGACATTTTTGATGACCCTCTGTGATAAAGTAACTTTAATGTTCGCATCAGACGTGACTTTTATTTAAATTGTATTCGTTGCCGTAAAACACGTAAATGTCGTATTTTATTCGTTATAGCTCCGTTTTTAACGATTCTTTTGAGGACGTTCTCGTTTTTCAAGTTCTATAATTTTATGAGGTTTACAAAAATATAACTTTCTGTCATGAATAGTAACTTTTATAAAAATAGTTTTTATAAAAGTATTAATTGTCGTAAACTCGCGAAATTCATAACTCATTCGTTATTAATTGAAAAATTACGATTCTTATCATTTTGGAATCCTAAAAATATGTATTATTTATTAAAAATATCAAACTTGCTGTTTGATATAAATTTTATAAAAATTATTTTATAAACTTCGTTTAATTAACGTATAACTCGTTTTTAACGTAACTTTTTCGTTATTAATCCGTTTAACAAGTTTCTTACCTTTTCGGAATCGTCGTGATTTGTATTATCTTATAAAAACATAAAATCCCCTGTTTGGAATTCGAAAACCTACTGCCCTATATGATCTTTCATATAATTTTTTTATATAATATGTTTTATATATACTTTTCAATCACCCAATTTACCACAAGTCTTTTATAATTATATTTATTCATTTTGTTGTGTTTTAATAATGTCCATAAGTTCATATTTGTCCAAGATCATCAAGATCACAAGTTATTAACTTTACATGAAATCATAAACTTTCCAAATTAACTTTTAATTACAAGTTTATATATGAACTTTTTATGCTTAAACCGAGATTGTACAAGACTTATATATTCTTTATTTCATGATATTACCAACATCATAATATGTGAGAGGTGTACGAAATCATAATCACAAGAAAAATAAATATTTTTCATGTTCAAAAGTAATCCTAATGGTGATTTCACTATATAGCACATTATATACATAAAAACTCATAAAATGAAAGCATAAAGGTTTAAAATAGACCTTATGATGAATGATGATGGTGATAAACAAATACTAAACCCGTGTTTAGCCTTAAAATCCAAACTTGCACAAAGAAAACCCTTGTTTTCTTCAATAAAATCCCTAGCTTCCTTTTCTTGATTATTTTAATTGTGTAAAGGGTAGCAATGCTTGGGTTCACCTTAGAATAATCTTAGGATTAGCTGGTGTATTGAGTGTATGGGTTGTAGAAAAAATTGTTATTGGTTTGTGTGGTGGGTGTTTGATGCCATAGATATAGAGAGACAAAGGGGGAGATTTTGTGAATTTTTACCAAGTTTTAAGCATGTATGATTTCTCTCATCACTTAGATACATGTATATATATGGAAGACTTAGTCAAGGGGACAAGGTATGGTCCTAGGGATGGTCTTGGTCTTGGTCTAAGTCAAAGAGACAAGGTATGGTGTAGTATTAATGAGAAGGCATGGTGTGGTTTTAAATGAGAATGGTATGGATGTACCATTTGGACAAGTGGATTTTCTTGATATATCTTTGTATACATGCAAGAATTTCGGCCAAAGAGTGATATAAGTGAGATATTTTTGTAACTTTTATGTATTGGGTATAAAAGTGGGTATTTGTTGAAGCGTAGAAAAGTTTTTGTGGTTCGGGAGTTCCTAAACGCATTTATCGCGAAACGTTTACACTTTACGATACGATAAAAATACAAATAAACAAAGATAATAATTATTTCTAAAATTAATTATATAAACCTTGCTTGATGTAATCATTTTTTCGATTGATGCCCGTTTACATTGAACGCTAATTTTTAGCTTACGCGATTTAGCTTAACATTTATGATTTAAAGCAAATGCGTACAATACAAAAGGTACATTGTGGATTTATCGACGTCGTCAATGACTTGAAAACACAGGGTGTTATATTTATTCATACCTTTAAGTGATTAAATTTTCGTAATGAAAATTTACTACTAATTACTTGTTATTGAATAAATTTTTATTAAATCGTTTATTACTTTTTGAGATTTTCAACGTAGAGAGATTGAAAAATATTAATAATGTTTTTAGCCATTATTTCTATCAACAGAGACTTTAT
>BQNB010024889.1:15000-60226 GCA_026074375.1 Tanacetum coccineum
CCGAGTCTCTACTGACTTTCGTAGTGTACTTCACCAATGATGTTCGCTTGGAACATCCAGATGTATTTACAAGTGCTGTGGTAGTTATCCCCTGGTAGGAAAAAACTAAGTGAGATTAACAACATGTAGATCATCCCGAAGTCGAGCATGGAATCCCCGCAGGTGAGACATTCAAATCAACCAATTTCTACGCTTGATCGTGACAGAGAGGAATTGGAAGAGAAGTAGTTGCGTTGTTCCTCTTGACGCGCCCCATTATGGTTAATTGTTTCTACATTTTTATATAATCCTTAAGATGTTGGTTTGGCGTCTTATGACCCAACAGTACTTGGAATGATCATCTATTTTGCACCTAATGTATCTGTGTCAAATCATAAGTGTGTGGTCATTTGACCTGTTTAGGAAGCTTAATGGTTTGCTTTCGATGGCCATCGTGGCTAGGCGCGGGGAGAAAAACTCACACTTAAAGGTACAAGTAGGTTTTTCAAAACTCCCATGATCGAAATCTAATGAATCAAAATGACTTTGGGTTCCTATACGAACAATAGGGGCACAAAGAAAAAGATAGGGACTAAAGAAGGATACTAAAAAATAAGTCTCTGTGATAGAATATAATGGCTATTACATTATTAATAGTTTGTTCCAATTCTCTCTACGGTTTGTTAATCACATAATGTATAAAGATTAATGAAAAAATTTATTCATAAAAAGTAATTATGTAAATTTTCATTACGAAAATTTACTACTAAAGGTATTGAATTAAATATAACACCCTGGTGTTTTCAAGGAAAAGACGACATCATAAATCACACCACAATGTACCTTTTGTATTGTATGCATTTGCTTTAAATCATAAATGTTAAGATAAATGAGTAAGCTAAAAATTAGCGTTCAATGTAAACGGGCATCAATCGATTAAACGTTTGCATCAAGCAAGGTTATATAATTATCTTTGAGAATCTTTCTATTAACTTTGTTTATTTATTTTTATGGATACGTGAAAGTGTAAACGTTTCGCGGAACATAAATTGCGTTTAGGCACTCCCAGAACCACCAAAACTTTTCTACGCTTCAACAAATACCCACTTTTATACCCAATACATAAAAGTTATAAAAATATCTCACTTATATCACTCTTTGGCCGAAATTCTTGCATTGTATACAAAGATATATCAAGAAAATCCACTTTGGTCAAATGTACATCCATACCTTCTCATTTAAAACCACACCATGCCTTCACTTTAATACTAATTCCATGCCTTGTCTCTTTGACTTAGACCAAGACCAAGACCATACCTTGTCCCCTTGACTAAGTCTTGCATATATATACATGTATCTAAGTGATGAGAGAAATCATACATGCTTAAAACTGGTAAAAATTCACAAAATCTCCCCCTTTGTCTCTCTATATGCTACGGCACAAACACCCCCTCCACACAAACCCATATCAATTTTTCTACAACCCATACACTCCTATACACATCTATCCTAAGATATTCTAAGGTGATCCCAAGCATTGGCTACCCTTTCACAAGTAATAATCAAGAAAAGGAAGCTAGGGATTTTATTGAAGAAAACAAGGGTTTTCTTTGTGCAAGTTTGGATTTTAAGGCTAAACACGGGTTTAGTATTTGTTTATCACCATCATCATTCATCATAAGGTCTATTTTAAACCTTTATGCTTTCATTTTATGAGTTTTTATGTATATAATGTGCTATATAGTGAAATCACCATTAGGATTACTTTTGAACATGAAAAATATAATTTTTCTTGTGATTATGATTTTGTACACTTTCTCACTATTATGTTGTGGTAATATCATGAAATAAAGAATATATAAGTCTTGTAATCTCGGTTTAAGCATAAAAAGTTCATATATAAACTTGTAATTAAAAGTTAATTTAGAAAGTTTATGATTTCATGTAAAGTTAATAACTTGTGATCTTGATGATCTTGGACAAATATGAACTTATGGACATTATTATATGTATAACATATGATATATATAATTATAAAAGACTTGTGGTAAATTGGGAGATTGAAAAGTATATATAAAACATATTATATAAATAATTATATGAAAGATCATATAGGGCAGTAGGTTTTCGAATTCCAAACAGGGGATTTTATGTTTTAATAAAGATAATTACAATCTCGACTGAATTCCGAAAAGGTAAGAAACTTGTTAAACGGTTTATAACGAAAGTTAACGTTAAAAAACGTGTTATACGTTAATTATACGACCTAGTTTTTAAATAATTTTTATAAAATTTATTCAAACAGCAAGTTTGATATTTTTAACAAATAATACATATTTTTAGGATTCCAAAATGATAAGAATCGTAATTTTTCAATTAATAACGAATGAGTTATGAATTTCGCGAGTTTACGACAATTAAAACTTTTATAAAACTATTTTTATAAAAGTTACTATTCATGACAGAAAGTTATATTTTTGTATGATGTAACCTCATAAAATTATAGAAACTTTTCAAAAAAACGAGAACGTCTCAAAAGAATCGTAAAAATCGGAAGCTAGTAACGAATAAATACGACACTTACAGGTTTTTACGACAAACAAAATTCGATTTTTTAATATAAAGTCCAGTATGATGTGAACAGTAAAAGTTACAGTTTCACCCAGGAGGGCATCAAAAATGTCAAATTATGATAACTCGTCCTAATACGAAAAGATGGGCATAAGAAACGTCAAAATCGGGCTTAAAACGCAAAAGTTATGCTAGTTTTACTAAAACGGTAATTTTAAACGTTTTAACTTATTAAACGTAATTTTACCAAAACCATTAGTTGGTGATTGAGCTATATAGAATTATATGTGGTTATCAAAGTACTATATTACTAGGGAGTTTCATAATGAGGCCTCTTCGGATGGCGTATCGACGAGTTGTTGGATTTACGATTTAAAGTGTCCTAACTCCTCGAACGTCATGTCATGACCTCTTAAATTATGATAGCCCGAACGATAGTACGATGTAACAACTATAAGATTATATTTAAGTACTCGGTACTTATACGACCTATGATAATTTAGGTTGCATTCGATCTTTTACGTGACGCTTTATCTGCGATATTTGGATTATCAGAACTCAAGGTGAGTTATAGCCCACATTTTAACGATTCATGATTTATTATTATGGGGTGGAAACATGTCTTTGTTTTATAATTGGACGCAAAGTATTGATTACTATGTTTGCCTAAGTTGCGATAACCCCGTTAAGTCCAATGTCCTGAACTGTCAATTGTCTAGATGTAGTTGGGTACTTCATTATGTGAGCGCGAATGTTATTTTATTAGATCTTATTCGGGAAACGACCTCCACCGTGCGGGTGGACTAGCTATCACCGCGAACGAACGTCTATAGCATGTCGAATTTTGGATGTTTAGGGTTAGACATCGGATGGGCGTAATTGCAATATATAGTTTTAATTGCAAGAAGATTGCGAGCTTCAGTGTCTTGAGCGTTGTGTTTATGTAATCTAGTTTGGGTGTGGAATGAACCATGTGTGCATAGGTCCAATTTAAATGGTCTTGTGGTCATGCATATTTTGATTTATCATACCTATGAATTCCACCAAAATTATTGTTGACGTTTTTTAAGCAATGTGTTTAGGAGGTCAATAGCAGGGTTGAAAGGGATGCATTGGGTTACATTTTGATTGCACACTTAAAGTTTTTAGGTGCATCATATTTTGGGAAATGTATTGTCAACTTTTTGTAATATTCAACAATTAAACCAAGTGAAGCTATATTCATTTGTATTAAGTCTGTCAATATAAATCCAATGTATCAGTTTTAAAACGACTTTTTGGTCGTTCTATATATATCTTGTGTTATTGATCTATGAAGTAACATGCCCCGGACCCTTATTCCGCTGCGACCCAATTTGGGGGTGTTACAGATTGGTATCAAGAGCCAAGGTTATAGAGAACCAGGTCAAATGTTTTTGCTGGACTATAACCGTTTTCAAACATTGCATTCATACAAAGGGGTTTTTACGGCACACTAGTTGTTTGCATTAGTTAGTTTTGCTAGATGCTTACATGATGCATATACGTGTTCATATTATAGTACGTACGTTACTATGAGGGTATATTATATATATACAAAGATGAGTTTGCATTCTTTCGCACAACTCTACAATTATTTATATAAGGGCTATTTATATAAATAGGGGAATATTTCTTTAGGCAAGGTAGTACGATAAGCTCGTAGGTCCTAAGCGCTACCTAAACATTAAGCTATCGAATATGATACCTTACCATCTTTCATTTATGCCATAAGTGCATACTCGTATTTACCATAGCAGCCTTATATAATATATTTATATAAGTTAAGTTTTGCTCGTTGCAAGCAGTTATGTTTTCATTATCGACGGTTACCTACACGTCTGTTTATATTAATTCCGAGCCATGGAGATTCCAGTGAGCTTCTGATGAGGAGATAGAGGGACCATTGAAGGGTCAGCCTCTATCTGCTAATGCCTCACCAACAGCCCTATCACCAGGCTACATTGCTGACTCCGATCCGGAAGAGGATAAGGAGGATCCTGAGGAGGATCCTGCTGACCATCCTGCCGACGGATGAGACAATTATGATAATGAGTCATCTGATGATGACAACGATGATGATGATGTTGAGAAGGATAAGGAAGACGGGGAGGAGTAAGAGCACCTAGCTCCGGCCGACCCTTCTGCTGTACCTACAAATGATCCTGTCCCCTCAAGATGAGAATACAAAGGCATTTGAGATTGATGAGTCTGCTTCTACATCACCCACCTCTCCACACCATATCATCTTGTCTTTTGAGACCAAATCCTGTGCAGTACGGATGTCTATTTAACGCCATACTCCACGAATCACCATCTGTAAGGCAGGCATTACCGAGTTTGCAGCTACACTACCTCATCAACACCACCACTCAGAGAATCTTTGGATCCACTTAAAGATAACATAAAGTCCTAGCATCTAGAATCTTGAGAGGCACCCTGGCCATATACAAATAGATTTGTCAGTGTAGCTCATTTTGTATTCCACTAAACTGATAATACTCGGTTGGTAGTGTTAATAAAAAGCTTGTACTCTTTTACTCATGTAAAACGATGTATTAAGGTAATAACTTACGTTTGTTGGATATATCATGCTATTGTACATATGGTTATTTATGCCATGTTGCGGTTATCTTAAATCAATGCAATAACGTCGTCCCTCATACCTTACCTTACATGTTTGGGATCACGGCAGTGTCATGATTTTCCCTTGAATAGAAACTTTCATATACATTTTGGTACCCTATGACTTTCAGAAACAATGAAACAGTTGATCAGGGATGAGTGTTGAAAGATATTGAGCGGGTTGTAAGCCCAACGAGTGGCTAATGCTATCGAAGGCCTTTTTTATTGCCATTTTATGAGACAAAAACAACATAGGCCCGTAAGTCAATAAGCCCAGACAAAACAACAAGAATGCAAGGTAGCAATAATGCAACCAACAAGAGAAAGTGGGAAAGGGTAACCACAATAGTAAATGTATTGATAAAGGCGGGAATTGTAAGAAGGATGGCAACATAACCCAGGAGTGTAGGACAATCCAACAGCTGCAGGAAATCAACGAACTCACACCTGTTATAAGTGGTAGGAAGTCTAGACACATACGAGAGTAAGTGTCTGGCAATAGTGAATATTTCAGAAATATGAGAACAAAAATAATCAGCACTCTTCCCGAACGCCAGGCTGGAGAACAAGAGGAAGTTGAATACCACTTCCAAGAACAATCAAAACCAACAACAGCGAACAAGGGCAAAATACTGGCAAAGATTACGCAGCAGGTCCTTCCGCACGGGGAGAAGAAATATTACGGCGGGTCCAAGCCGTTGAGTCCTACATCAACTATCATCATATGGTCCATGTGCCCCAAATTCCACAGTGCAACATAAGTGGCCATCAGGTCCGAACTGTAGGAGACCTGACAAATGGACAATACTACTAACAACCAAAAGGCACGGGGACAAGTCAGAAAGGTTATTTGGGCTATTGCTATGAATGTGGGAATCAAGGGCACTGCAGGAGTGATTGCCCAGAGCGAAAGAACCGAAACCATGAAAACCAAACTAGAGGTGCTGGAGCACGTGGAGCGGTGCATGCCTTAAGAGAAGGGGAAACCGATCAAGACCCTAACAACATTAAAGATGAGATCAAAGCTTAAAAGAGAAAGTTGTCTCGCTTTGCCTAATAAATCCTAAGTTGAAACTATCTTAGACTTTATCTCCTTAGGAGTTCTCGTTGTATTTCCCTTAAATTTCAGTTGTACGAATGATTTCAAATTATCTATCAAATTATCGTATTATGAGAATTTCGTCAATATTAACTTAGGTTCCTTATTTACTCTTACAAACTACTCTCACGAATATCATGAAATTATAACGCTATTTTGACGAAAATGAGCAATGCATCGTTAGTCCTCAATTATACATGGCCTGATCAACTATGTATAATTCAGGAAGGTACCATGCCGTGCTGAGAGTAGTCACTCTAAAAACCTCTTGTTAAGGAAACAATTTTCTACTTATATCATGTTTTGTGTGCGTATTCATAGAACGCGTTTACTTTTGGAAATCGAATTAGTAACCATATCAACTAAGCAGACCTTCACTCCGTCTTACTATAAAGTTGGCATCATCTTATACCAAATCCTAAGCCGAGAAGCCAAGACACATTACTAGTCGCCCTATGACAATTTCGCTATCGAATTTGCTCGCCATTAGAGAATTTACTAAATCACCCATTCAACATAAACTTAATGCCTATAGAACTTGGTAGTTTCGATGCTATAATCGGTATGGATTGGTTGGCAAAGTACCAAGCGATCATTGTGTGTGCCGAGAAGATTGTTCGCATCCCCTGGAGAAATGAAACCTTAATCATACACGGTGATGGAAGTAACCAGGGAAATGTGACACGATTAAACATCATTTCGTGCACTAAAACGCAGAAGTACATGGAAAAAGGATTTCCTATCTTTTTGGCACATGTCACTGCAAAGGAGGTTGAAGACAAGTCGGAGAAGAAGCGACTTGAGGACGTGCCAATAGTTTGAGACTTTCCTGAAGTATTTCCTGAGGACTTGCCGGGTCTTCCTCTGACTCGACAAGTGGAGTTTCAAATTGATTTGGTACCTGGTGCTGCACCTGTAGCACGGGCACCTTATCGATTGGCGCCTTCTGAAATGAAAGAGTTATCGGAACAACTGAAAGAGCTGTCCGACAAAGGCTTTATAAGACCCAGTTCCTCACCCTGGGGAGCTCCGGTCTTGTTTGTCAAAAAGAAGGATGGATCATTTCGGATGTGCATTGACTATCGGGAATTAAACAAACTGACAGTGAAGAACCATTATCCACTCCCCAGAATTGATGATTTATTTGATCAGCTTCAAGGGTCGAGTGTCTACTCGAAGATCGACCTAAGGTCAGGTTATCACCAACTAAGGGAGTGAAAATCAAAACAAAACCTCCCCTTTTGCTCTTACTGCTACTGGCCATCAAACAAAGATCCCATACCAAATCCATATCAATTTTTCTACAAAACCATACACTCCTATAACACATCCTATTTCTAAGATATTCTAAGGTGATCCCAAGCATTGGCTAACCTTTTACAAGTATTAATCAAGTAAAAAGGAAGTTAGGGATTTTATTGAAGAAAACAAGGGTTTTCTTTGTACAAGTTTGGATTTTAAGGCTAAACACGGGTTTAGCATTCATTTATCATCTCATACATCATCCTTAAAGGTCTTTCTAAATTCCTCTTAGACTTTTTTATTATCATTATTCATGTGTAATGTTATTATGGCTAAATCACCCACTTAAGGACTTTTGAATATGATAAAAAGGGCGTTTTTACTAATGTCTATGAAATTTTACACTTTTTCTTATTGTCATATGGTCATTTTATATTATTCGGAATAATGGATCTATAATATGATTATCATGTTGTTTAAGTATAACATGTATAGTTATAAATTAGGGTTTATAAAGTTATATTAATAATTCTTCTGTTTTTTATTAATCAATACACTTGGATAATTAAAGGGTTTTTATTTGTGTTTCATACAGTAGGTAGAAGCCTTATTTAAAAAATAATACGCATCATGTAGATTCCAAATTGTAAGAAACTCCGAAAAACCGATTTTTACAACGAAAAAGAAACGTTTAATTACGATTTTACGACGATAAATAACTTGTCTATAATTCTATTTTTATTAAAACACTATTCTTTTTACAGCAACTTAAAGTTCCTTTTAAAACATCAAAAATATGATATATACTTTTAATTACGAGATCTATCTCGAAAGAATCATTAAAAAATGGAGCCTTATACGAGAATAAAATACGGTATTTACGGGTTTTTACGACGACAAATACGATTTTAATAAAAGTCACGTCTGATGTGAACAGTAAAAGTTACTGTTCACCAGAGGGTCCTTGTTGTAGGATCCCAATTTCACACAAAATAAGACCAGAGAGAGAAAGTTAGAGAGAGAGAATAAAAAAGACACACTTTGTTGTGTATGTAATGTGAATTCAACCAACACCCTCTCCATGTGTGGAGAGGGTTTAAATATGTCTTACAAAATGCCTATGAAACGGACTATGGTGTGGGCTTACAGTGGGTAAAGACCCGACTCAACACCATAAATCATACTATTACTAACAAAACTACGAGCTATGCTAAACATGAAAACACATGGGGTGACCGAGTCTTTTTCTTAAACCTAACAATCTCCCCCTAAGGGAGGTCACCCCAGAAATTACAATTTGAATTATAGCATTCTATGAGTTGATCATTGACTCTGACTCGTAGTCTTTGATTCTTCAAGTACTATCTTTGTACGGCAAGTAGTGATCTTTGAGCATAGTTCCTTTGACTTGTATGATATTTGAGCTTTCTTTGAGATCATCAGCCACAGTAAATCTCTTAATCATCCTTGTTGTGAAGTATTGCCTCCATGTGATGTTGTGACCTTCGGACCGGCATGCTCATACCTTTCTAGAACATGATAGCAAGCATCAGAGTTACGGAAGCTGTGTTGTAGGTCTTTCAGCTATCATGATGTCTTTGATTAGAAATATGAAGTGTGAGCATAAGGTTGTGAATTGACATGTCTCTGTCCAACAGCTGCTACCGTTGGGATTCCTGCAAGTATACGTTAGTAATAAACACATGAAAGTGTCTTTGTTCACTTTTGTAGAATAAGGTTACAAGGACTACGGTTCCTCGTTAATCAGTATAAATACTGCCTGTGATCAGGTAGACTTCCAAAGAATCTCCTTGATAGGGTTTCGCAGCTACGCTAGCCGTTCTTAAACCGGAGCGTCTCAAAGTAGACAAAGCACGGAATAAGTGAACCAGTAGATTAAAACCCACTGATTAAATGAGAAATTGATTTAAAAATCAGTCGCGTATCACTCAGAAAAGAGTTTTTGTAACACATCGAAGGTTTTATAACATAAAATCAAATTTCATCAGAAACACTTTTGTTTTGAAAGATATACATAGTCAATGTGCTCGAAAATCAGTTGTTAAGCACATCGAAAGGTTTTTCAAAAGCTACTCGTCAATTCATATACTGGAACAAGTTTGATTCATAAGGAATCGCACCATCGTTTCTTTCTAGTTTATCAATAACTTGATCCTCAAAGGATCTCCACAGTTACCTACCAAGAGCTTGTTTGATGTTGCTCTAAAAAGTTTCCATCTTCATTGTGAGTACTTTCGTATCACTCGGATGTTCTGGCAATACCACGAGGATAATGCGTAGGACTCTAAATCTTTACTTGTTATCACATTGTGTGATGAGCAAGCATAGTTTGTATTAGTGTCCTAACGAGATTTAGGATGATCTCATGGCTCTAGACCTCAAAAGTGTAAAATTTTGGTTTTTAGTAGTCGAAGGCTGGAGCAGACTGCCACCTTTTCAATATCATCTAACACTGAGAGTACGGGAGAGACAAAGAAATGTATAGATCTTCGTGAGAAATGAAACACGAAAATACTTTGAGGGATCGTTGATTGGCTAGGGAGGGGTTATGCACAATCACGGGTCCATGATACTTGTCTTCAATTCAGCAATCAACCAAGTGATTCTAATACATATGTAGTAACCCGGTTTCTGCCTAATGTTTAAGGAGGGCTGCTTTCTTTTCACCCTTTATCTTAACATTTATTTTTCATTCTTCAACCCCTTCGGTGCTTATCGAGACTTCATTACTAGTACCTTGTTGGGTATGTTCCAGTACTAGCTCCATCTCAGTCCGCACTATTCCCTTATTCTCACATTACTCCTTTTGTAATCATACCTAAGGACTTCTACACTAACTAGTGGATTGTCCCTGGGTAGATCCCTCCGGCTCTGGCGGGATCATGGGAACATGTACCTAACCATACCATCCTTATAACTCCGATAAAGTAAATACAGGGTCGGTCTTTTGGTACTGTTCTCTTCGCCATAAAACCATTTGAAAATCAATCAAGGTACGGGCGATGTAAACATCAAAGCATTAGTACCTCGATTGTTTTGATTCATGAAACTGCTCCCCCTTGTTTGGCACATGGAGGGAGGAGTACCTGTTTGAGTCTTAATAGATTATATTTTTATTAGATTTAATATTTAAATCACATTCTCTCCCCTGATCAAAAATTTCAAACCCTTTGAGATTTAGGATCTCAATTGATTTAAATATGTTAGAAAATTTGGGAGAAAATGTGGTCTGATTAAATACAAGCCGATATTGGAACCTATATATGCTCCCCCTCAATTAATGAGGGATTATGTTAGTGTCAGTTATGATGCGTTTATAAATGATTTGGAGTTTAACGAGAAACTCATGAAAAATTTATTAAACTGACACATAACACTAATTACCACACTACTTATTGATGTACAAGATTATGATATGAAAAACAGGACCTGGCATGTTTAAAACAAGTATGAATGAGTCATACTGTCTTCTGCAACAGTCTTTTGTCTGTCACTGTTTTCCTTGCACCAACCAGCACTTCTAAACTCCTCTTGAAATGTCTTTCCAGCAAGAGGTTGAACACATTTGAACATGAGCTTGTGTGGTTGGTGGTGTGGGTGTTGATACTGTCTTTTCAGTAACCATTGAGATAACAGGGTCAATGAGTGGAGTTCGTTGGACAACAAGGTCCTCTTGATGAATGGGAACATCCACCATTGATTGAATCTTGAGTTTAGCAAATGACAGAGTTAAATTGGTTTGTATATATCCAGCTTGTTTCTCTGCAACTACTGCTTCAGTTTTGTATTCTCAGCTTTGTATTCCTCATCATTGGATACATCATGAACTTCCTTAATAGATTAAGAAAGTAAGCTGCTCGAGCTACCAGAATTGTCCTTTGGCTCATCGGGAACCTCTGGAGTAGTACCAGATCCTTCACTTGAACCTTTGGAAAGTTGTTGAATTTTGTGGTCAAGCAAGCTTATTCATCTTTTAGAAGCTTCAACAGCTTCCCCCCTGAATCAGCAATCATTTCTTATGTAGATTCATGGCTAACTTGTATGTCGCATTAAAAAGACTTGATGTGTAAAGCCCAAATATCCGAAATACACTATTAATTCGAAACCGAAACACCAAAGTCAATTAAGACTCGGATATCTAAATTTCTCCTTATATGATAGAGATGATATAAATTGAAACACCAAAGTCAACTAAGACCCGGAAGTCACAATTATACCCTCTAAATAGCCGAAATGATAACACCTAAGGCAACTAAGTCCCGAATGTACACATTTCTTCTTGCAAGATACTGACTATCTAAAGGAATCACCATACTTATCAAACCTATGTGTACCTCTTTTGTTAACAGATTCTACTCCTCCGAAAATAAGCTTAGTGATTGACAGATTGGGAAAATATTAAATGAATCAGAAACATATCATCAACTTCAAGGCTTCTAACACTACGTAATTATTTCCAAACAATCCTAAGCCTTTAAAAACTATGAGGTGTTGGCAATCTTGGTCGTCTGAAGTTTTAAGCCTAAGTCACTGATCATGAAATTATATTTAAGCCCATTAAGTTAATAACTTATGACAACTGAAGCCCTTGGAGTTAAAATAAATTAACTCCCCCTCAAATCATTATCCATTAAGTTAAAACT
The DNA here is from genome assembly GCA_026074375.1 of Tanacetum coccineum. Classification (NCBI taxonomy): domain Eukaryota; kingdom Viridiplantae; phylum Streptophyta; class Magnoliopsida; order Asterales; family Asteraceae; genus Tanacetum; species Tanacetum coccineum. The sequence continues at coordinate 27,199 of BQNB010024889.1, forward strand.
TTTTCCATATAATTACCGTGACATGATGAAGATAATTCGAAAACACTTTCTCCCCCTCGAACAAAGACCCGTATTCTATTTAAAGATCTATTGTATTTGTTCGAGTGGTCGAAATTTCTTGAAACTCTGTTTGTAATGTCGAAAACTGATTCTGATTTGATTAGAACACTTTTTCAAATGGTTAACCCGAACATGATTTATAATCAATATCTTCTTTAAAAATCATTTTTCTGATGAGAAGCCTTAGAAGACTGATTAATAGTTTTGAAAGACACATACCTTTTTCCACCATGTTTTAACACAAATAAATTTGAAGTAATCCTAGAAGAAAAATTATTTGGTTAAAAAGAAGACATTTACCTTAATCTTTATCAAAAATAAATGCACTTAAGCGTACATAGAACGAGCGGGTCGCACGGAATGACGAAATCCATCGCCCGTAGAACTTAATCACCCTTGTTAGGAACCAGCCGTCTTTTTTGGCGACGTCTTCCTCATTTTGAAGACCACGGGTTGCATCTGAAATAACTGCAACCCATTTTTGACATGTTTTGAAAAACATTTGAAACTTCTGTTCGAACTTTATTTACAGCACCTGTGTCATTATTGAATGACATTTCTAACGCCCGTAAAATTATCGATGCCAGAAGACATGTCATGAAAAACATATTTTTGGTATTTTTCTGATTTTATATTTTTGTAATTTGTTTTTGAAAAAAAAGTTTTTTTAAAAAAAAAATGAAAATCTTTTTGTTGTTTTTCTAGTTTTTATATATTACAAAAGATACAGAAGAGAAACAACCATAACTCTTCAGTATTTCGTCCAACCACTTTTGTCAATCGTTTCTAGAGGGCATGCATTGCATTCCAACCTTTTCATGAGAAATTCAAGTTTTTTCTTGTCCTAAAGGTTTGGAGAAGGTATCTGCCGCCACTGAAATTAGTAGTACCGACGAAGTAAAGCTCAACAACCACAATCCATTTTTTCCTTTTTCTTGCTCCATGATATTTGCTTGTTTTTTCATAACAACCACCCAGTTTCATCTAAGTTCACCTTATAAATCCACTTTCAAGGTAAAAATCATCAATTTATCGGGACGAGGTACGAGCTTCAAATCTCCAAATGATTCAACTCATGAACCTTTTCATGGCATCAAACCAACAGGATTTGGTTAATGCATCTTTATAACTTTTGCGTTCACTTGAAGAGAGGAGAGCATCATAGTAGCAGAGCAGGGCTTCGATTTGTAGTTGGAGTCTTGTGGATACCGGTCTGGAAGGATCACCAATAATCATTAGGCAAAGCGGGTGATCCTAGTCTATTTTTTCTGATGATGTTCTATGTGGTTGATCTTTACTGAATGACGTAGGTTAGGATAACAATTCGGGAAGAGGATTCATCAGAACTAGTTTTCTTGGAATTGGAAGTACCAAATTACAGATCATAAACCCTAGTCAACTTCAAAAACCATGATCATCTTCATCAACATAATAAGAATAACATGAGATTTTGTTCCTTCATAGGGAGTGGTTTGTAGGTACTTTGTAGAAGGTATATCTTGACATTTCTCGTTATTAAGGGTACCAGTTTGAAACAATAGTTCTAGAACAACGACTACAAGAACATGTTGACCAACACTTGGGAAGAAGGATTGAAGTACACAACCAACCATAGGTGCAAAATCACAAATCCCAGTCATTCTTTGTTAGGTGGGGGGGGGGTGGAACATTAGGTGAATTGAGAAGGAGGTTGTGGTATGCGTCCTGAACGAGAAATTGTTTCAGGAGTCCAAAGGTGAGGACCGTGACCTGAATACTGATTGTTGCAGGAGCCGTGCCTTGACCAATTCAAGAACTAGCATTACTCTGCTGTAGTCGGATGGATGGGAGGTGAAAGTTATAATGAATGATTCTTGACATGGAGAAAGATACTGGGTTTTCGGAGATGAGAGATCCGAAGACTGCGTAACAGAAAAGGAACAAAGAATGTAGAAACTTGTTGGATAGGAACAGTGACCATGGATTCCAACTTCGGTTTTCCTTAAGTAGTATATTCCTGGTTACATCTATTACTAATATATTTCTCAGGATCAGGCTTGAGTTTTCCTCATTATCAACCCCAGCAATATCATCTCTGTCAAAATGTTCACTGACCCACAACTGCTTCCCACTAAAGAATTACCTTCTTCCTCATCAGGAACCCTGTGCATGGATCCAGTTCCATTCAACTTGAGGCTCTAGAGATACTGTGGACTCATCAGGAACCCCTAGTATGTTAACCAGTTCTCCTTCATTAGAGCCTCCAGTTCCAGGTTATCCTCATGCTTCATTTGTCTTGTGCTTTTCCTTGATGAGCTTTCATTATGTCACAGCCTCTTGTTCGCCAGGAGTAAGAGTTTGAATACCCTTAGAGCTTCTAGACGAATTAGAAGACCTCATTCTTTGACACAATAAAGGAATTCTCAGAAAGCAATACCATAACTGTACTTTTTTGTGTGGGCTTCGGGTTCAGATTCACATATTTCATCAGAGAGTTAACAACATCATCTCATGTGTCAGTGATCTGCCATCCAGTTGAGGTAAGAGCTGGATGTTGTATGGAAGCAGATGCATCAGACACCATGGTTTCTTTGAGCTTTGGTGACATCTTTCTGAAGGAGGCTGAGGCTGACCCAGAAGGTGGTCAGATTCGGGTCATCTTCCTCTTTGCTGACCTACCCTGGTGTGATCCAGCTGAAGGGCCTTCATCATCATCGTCATCTTCTTCATCATCACTGTCATGCTTTCTCTTGTGGTCTTTAACCTTGACTGCAACTTCCTTATCCATGGCATCTTCATCTGCTATTAAAGCTTCCATAAGAGCATGGAAGATGGTAGTTGGCAGGATTTTGTTTGGGCATTTTTGTTCGTTATTCATGTGTATTGAAGTAGAGCACTCTTTAGATCAATTCTTTAAGAGCCACCTAACTGTTGACCTGATGGAGTAAGTTGAATCCTGTTACAATCCTCAACCTTTGTCCCTTTTGATTCTGAAAATCTACCTTATGGACTCTTTTCAGATTCATGATATCTTGATGGACTCTAGGCCAGCAGCGCAGAGTAGTCTCGATTAACTCGCAGTGTGTCCGTTCAAGAACTCTAAGAGAGCATCATCATCCAAGTTTTGTTCCTCGATATTTATCAACAAACCCGTAGGAACTAGGATTAGATTTGAAGCCAAAAAATCGGAAGAGTGATCACGTCTCTGAACTTCAAACATCTCTTGCTCAATAGTTTTATGATTGTTGTAGCTTACTGTGTGATTGGTGGGGATGACCAGTGACGGACGGCTTAGTAGATGAGACAATCTGTGAAGGGAGCACTCACTGGAAGATTTGACGTTACTGTCGATGACTGATCGGTATGGTGGCATCAGACTCCTTATAACTTTAGATTTCTCCTTATCATCTTCGGTTAGTATGCATAAAGAAAAAATTGGAAACCCTCAAAGTTATAGAGAGTCATCGATATTTTCCATGGAAGACATAGAACCAGAATGACATTCTGGATTTTTCTTCGTGACACATCGTCTGTTATGAGCTTCAGGTATTCATGAACCTTTGGTTGGCTGCGCGAGAATTCATCATCCATGTGCTCAGGGTTTGGGTCGGTGTTATTCGGGTCCAGCAAGAGACAACATGTTATTTCCACAGAGTTTAGATCCAGTCTGGTCTTTTCTTCTTGCACGGGCTCAAGGTCTGTCCAGACACAATTCATGCAATGAGTAGCAAGAACTTCTCTTGCAACAAGCTTCTTCATCACTTCAGTTAAGCTGATAGATTTAACCCAATTCCAAAGCTAAGTCTGGTTTAGGGATGATGTTGTCATGCAGGAGTGATCTCTAAGGCCTTCCGAGGATCAGCACTCAGAGTAAACCATTTTAATCACATTTAAAACCCTCAATTGATCCAGTCTGGTCTTCTTGCACGGGCTCAGGGTCTGGTCCAGACACAATTCTTGCATGAGTAGCATGAACTTCTCTTGCAACAGCATCTTCAGCTTCAGTTAAGCTGATAGATTACCTACCATTCCAAAGCTAAGTACTGTTTTAGGGATGATGGTTGTCAAGCAGGATGATCTCTAAGGCCTTCCGAGGATCAGCACTCAAGTAAACCATATTTAATCACATTTAAGTCACTATTACCATCCTCCCCTTTAAAAATTGCCTATGCGATTTGCCGATTTTGACTAGTGAAATATAATACCCAGCTGATGAAACGTTGGTCCACTTAACTAACAAACAAGCATGGGAAAATAAGAAGCTTGTTTGAGAATGGGTCAAACACAAACAAGAAGATTTCCTTCTTTTGAAGTAAAGCGCACTGAAGCGTCACTCTTCCTTTCTCTTTGAAAAAACTAGGATTCGTACAGAAAGAAATACGAAAGCACCCATCGACTTGAGCTACAAACATTTGAGTGATTCGAAAAATAAGCTCAAGACCGAAATGATTTCTCTTTTCGTTATTAAGGAATAAATGCACTAACACGTACAATTTCCATTTGTACTGAAGATGGGGTTGCAATCTAACATTTTGATTACAAAGCCATTACCATGAGCCAAAACTGGGAATGTTTTGTTATATAAGCTCATGACCAAAAGGATTCCTCTATTCGGTTGTTAAGGATAAATGCACTGACACGTACATCTCCTATATATCTCTGATGGGCGTACACCTTTCTTTACTTTAAGGACAGGGCATGAAGAGATGCCCAACAAAACGCCATTTGACATATAAAAGGAACGAGGTTTGAACCAAATGATCAAACGTCATCAGATGAAGAACGAGGCCTGAATTGTTATTGTCCCAAACGTCATTTGAAGCAATTTTCATCAGATTGAATGCCATGAACTCCAGACGTATAGATATCAGCCTTTTGGATAACCAAACTCCGAGTCTTTCCTTTAAAGGGATTGACAGATGTACCTGCACTTGAGTTAGAAGTACCTGCACTAACAAAAAGATGTTGATTTCATTCATATGGTTATGATAATCATCATTTGAACCATTTTGGGAGTTTCACGTCAACTTTGGTTGTGCTATCTATGACACCTTTCCAGAAGGTATCCACCTAAGGACTAACAGTCTTGAAAATTCTACCCGTTTGTTTCCACCTAAGAAAAGATCTAGGAGTGTGTAGGTTTCTCATGAGCACAAGCCGAAGACTTTATTTGAGAGAAAACCTTTGTCCTATACCATTCTGCCTACCAGGTTTATGAGTGTGGTTCTTTGGTTCAACGGGATTGTTGTTTCTGATCTTGGGGGACTGAACTTTAGCACGAGAATTCACCTTATCGGTCTTTGTTTATACAATAACATGATTTTGCATTAAAGAAAACATTATGACAAACTTGAGCAAACAAAAGTGTTGGAGTCAAAAAAGAACTATAATGCCTAGAGTGATCTACTATAGAGACCACCCATCTGACATTCCACAACTAACTCTTAGATACAGGCAAAACTCCTGGATATTTGATTGTAACTCCTAGTATTTGGCTTTGCTTGCCATTAGAATGTTTAGTAGACTAGTAGTATGCATCTCACTAGTGTTTTGAATTCCAATATCTTTCTAGGTCTTTTTCCAGCTTCCTCTAGATAGTGGAGTATGAGCCATATCATTTGAACCATAGGGTTTTTACATCTTGACTAATTCTAAAATGAGGCCAGTGCACTCCCGAGTGATGAGGTTTTAGCAAGCACATATCACGAACTTTAGGCAAAAAATGAGGAGTGGACTGGTTTTGACAAAACGTTATCACATCAACTTGGGAGGCAAAACCGTGGATTGAAAAGTTAGGTCGTTCAGCATTTTAAACCGCATTTCTGGTTGTTTTAAAACAACTGATATGGTTTTTGGGAGGTTGTAAAACTGGTTTCCCAAAGATTGAAGTTTTTTTTTTATGCACACTTAGTACCCTTGTTTTTCCATTTAAACTTTCTTAATCGTTTATATTCAATGCCCATTCGAAAAACCTAATTCCTAATCCTGAGCGAAGGATTAGAAATCATGCATTTTCAACAGTCTTACTATTACTTGAGCAATCAGTGAGTCATTATGATCTTCGTCAAAATCGTGACCTTTTGATTAGAATCATAAAGTTCTCTTTTTGTAATCGTCTGTTTTAAATGCACAATTTTTCCTTATTTAACTCTCATATCTCATGCAAGTAATATTAGCCACACTACTTTCCTATTCAATGTTTTATTGTTTCCAAACCATCAATTTCATGGATTATAAAAACCATGGCTTCATTACTTTTTGCTTCCTACACACTTTTAATTTTGATTCTTCAAGTTGCAAATTAGTGTGGTTGTAGGAGCCCTGAGCTAGCTTTCAAAATCATTTATCTCAAAAAATTCACGAACACTAAACTCCGGAGCGTCCTGTTTTTTTACATGGTTAGTTACTTGACAAACTTTCTTCCAATTGTTGCCATGAAATTTAAGTGAAATGCAATGCATTTTTCAAGCTGTAGAAATCTGTTTAGAAAGTTCAATTATAAACTTCTATTTTCAACCATATCATTGTTTTTGAGAAACCCGCCTTAAGCAAAGGACTTTTTGCTTGAATAGGTTCACATCCTGGGTCAAACTCTCCTCCCCTATGACCATTTTGTCGGAAACTCCGAGGTGGTTTTGAGCAATCACCCTATTTCCCAGAGATATTGTCATAATTTGTTCAGATTGCTCAGTATGGCCTGTTGTTCATTAGCAAGGACAATTATGTTGAAGCAGTCAATAGTACTCACAATGGCACTATGGTCATTTACTGGTCTGATAACTGCATCCACAGCATGTGTTGTAAAAGTCCCTGAACTGCTGCTGTTATCTGCTATCTGACTTTTGTACCCGCCAGCTTTCTTAAATAACTACCCAGCATTCAATGCTTTAAAAAAAAACGTCCGAGTTATAAATTAGCCTCCACTGTTACTCCCACAGGACCAAACTCTCTATTGTTGTACTGAGCATCATTTACTGAATTACTGAGTGCAATAGTTGTTTTTCTGACTCGATCCCACTACTTTTCGAGACAACAACCTATCATCCACAAGCTAGAACCGATTAGTCTGAACATCTTGTGACAGTAGCTGTAATCTACCGTATGTAATTACAGCTTTATGAATGACCGCTTCAAGTGTATCCAGGTTCTCGAGTAACTCACGTCTGTACGCACTAGGTTCACAACGCGTAAAGTCTTCGAAGTCTTGTTGCCAACCTTGATTCAGAAGATCCGTTGCATTTACCCCTTTGGAGGCAAGAAATTCCTTGAACTGTGTTCTGAGTGCTTGAAGACAAAGTCTTTGCATTAACCCCATGAAATTCTCTCTTCAAGTTGTAGCCTTAACTGATCCAATTATGAAACCTCTTTACATTTGAAAGTCTGATGCTCGTACGACCAAAAAGAATGAGCAAAATGCTGTTTAGAATGCCTCAACAGCATAAGGCTATTAAGAAGATAGAGATCTTGAAAGATGTGTCTCCGAGTTGTTCAAAACCATGTCCATAGCAGATGGAGTGCCTTTGTTTTGAGAGTCGTTGCGTATTGAAGCTCTCTCTCTTTTGAATTAGAATTAAAGATTTCCCTTTGAAATTCGATTGTGAAAATAAAAATAAGGATCTTAAGTAGATAATGTGATTGAAGTTGTGGTTTTTAAAATGCAATTAAACGTTCACGGGATTTCACCAAGTCTATAAAAAACACCGATAAAAGATTAACGGGATTTTACAAAATCAATAGATAAACCGTGAAATGAATAATCGGAATCAAGCGGCCAATGGTTTAGGGTATACAGCTGTTTGTTTCAAATAGGCTCACCAAGCTGAAACGGGCCTAAAAATACAAGGGCCATGAGCTAGAACAAAAACAAGAATTAATCTAACACAAATTTCCAAAAAAGAAAAAATGTCAATATAACGCATAGTAAAACAAGCTTTTTAGGGGGCCATTGAAAAATCCTTAACACCAGCTAAAGGTGTACATCGTGATCCGTCACGTATTTTTTTTTTTCTTTTTCTTCGATTTGATAGTCACGGACGAAGAAACGGACTTAACGGATCAAAAGTTATGGCTGATTTAACTGAAACCCTTTTTCTTCAAATACCAGATTTCATGACAAAACGCATTGCAATCGTTAACCAAACAACGCAAGTGACACCAAAACGCAATGAACAAACCAAAACCAGTGACACCAAAACGCCAGTGACATATGGTCAAAACGCAATGAATCTTGGTCCAAACGCAATGACATTTGGTCAAAACGCAATGAAAGATCTTCAAAACCCGCAAGAAATTTTCTTCAACCGCCAATATAGAAATTTGGGTCATAAAACGCAAATGAAATTTCTTCAAAACGCAATCTGCAATCAAAACGCAATGAAAGGTGGGGGGGGGGGTGGGGGGGGGGGGGGTGGGGGGGGGGGGGGGGGGGGGGGGGGGGGGGGGGGGGGGGGTGGGGGGGGGGGGGGGGGGGGGGGGGGGGGCGGGGGGGGCGGGGGGGGGGTGGGGAGAAACGCAAACCAAAAAAATCAAGGATGAAAAAAAAAAAAAAAACGCCAACATGACTAACCACAAAGCCAAACGCAACATGAAGAAAATCAAAACTCAACAGAAAAACATCAAAACGAAACATGAATTTGTGTCCAGAAAGTCCTAAACACGCAAACGACGAACAGCATACGATTTTTTCACACAAAATCGCCTTAAAAAATCAATCACTCTTTATGAGAGCGCTTTTAAAGCTTGATTTCTCTTGCACAAATAGCCAACCTTAAATGCCTAGAAACTTGCTTAATAACATAAACATTCACACATCTAGCACAAATTTCAGGGTTGATTTTTTTTTTTTTTCTTCAATATTACATCAACTGTATTTGATCTTGTTTAACCACAAGAATCAACCACGAATCCACACGTAGCTCTGATGCCAATTGTAGGATCCCAAATTTCACACACTTATGATCTTAGAGAAAGAAAGACGCCGTGCGGTTTCTTTTGTTTTTCGGTATTGTCATGACACATTGTATCTTTTATATTTAGTTATGCATTTAGTGATTCTCTATTGTTGACACCATTGTGTTGTGATGATATCCATGATGTTACGCCTCGTGTTTCCGCCTTGGCGGGGTGTGACAGATTGGTATTAGAGCCAGGTTATAGAGAAGTAGGTGGTTGAGCCTAGACTATAACCTAGGGGTCCTTCATGTAGATGCATTTAGGGCTTAAGTGTTTGATGCTATAACTGCTATGCTTTCCCTCTATTTTTGCATAGCTTATATATCTCGTATTTTGCTAAGTTGTTATTTTAGTTATTTTGCCTTACCTTATCTGATATGATATGTATTACTTTCTTAGTATTTTAGCTATGTTTTCCTCCCACCCGTAAGAAGTCTCGTTGGGGAACCGTTTTCCCAACTGGACTCAAGCGTTATAAGGAGCCTCTTGTGGAACCGAAGGAGATAGGATAGTTGATCGTTTGTCGGATGCGGGTAATAGGGTTGGACCCGCGGAGTCGGGTGATTCTTGCGGAGGCAAAGTTAAACCCAAGCGAGGCCCAGCATAAGTTTATCCCATCCTTTACCTCGTCATGTTGTTATTGATTATTTCTTTCAGATATTTCAAATTTTGGGAATTGTTGCGAGACTTTTGTTCCTTTATGTCGTTTCGATTTTATTTTGATATAAGTAAGTAGTTATTTGATGGAGCATCCTTTATGTGTTAAGTTGGAGTGGTTTAAGATGTGCAATGTGGTATATGTGCTTATATGTGAATTATGATTGAAATGGGTAATCTTGGAAGTAAGTACAGGTGAAAGGAAGCTATCTTATATTTATGGTGGACATTATAAAGGCATCACACACGTAGACTTGTGACCATGATTGCATTTATTTATGTTTGGTTGTAAGGTGGTAGTGTAATATGTTTTTCTTTTTTTTATATGTGTATTCATGATAAGGATGGTGGTATGGGTAGAGAATTATTCTCTTACCCTAATTGGAAGATATGTTAAATTGAGTTGTATAGATAGTAAGTTTCTCTTCTATCTAGTACTTGCGGATACCTAGTATTATTATTATTATTATTGTGGTTGCTCGTTGCTCGATTGTTTGTTCGGATCTGCTCTATCGGATATAGGTGCGTTTCGTTAGTTCTTTCGTTGCATTGATTACTCGTATGAGTATCAAAGGTTTCTTTTAAGCACTAATTGTTCCTAACATATTAGTGTGGATCATTACTCCCTTCTTTGTATATCCCTTGGTTTTCGTAACCCGTTGGCGACGTGTTAGTATCGATGCTTTTAGGTTTGCTCTGTTGATCGTTATTTTGGATAAGACCTTACGTTTTCTTTTGGGTACGTAACGTCTTGCATGAGTTTTCTTGTATGAGTTCGTTTAATTTTATTTTGAGTATATGGTTCCTAGTATTTTCTTTTGTTTTCAAACAATAAAATTGTGTTAGGGTCTGTATGGTGTTTTACGATCCCTTTTGGTATTATGGTGTCCTTTGTTTGAGTAACATATTTTACTTTTGTTTTCAAGCTAATTAGAATTTGTTGTTAGAGTCTGTCGGTGTTTTATGATCCCTGTTGGTTAGATTATGGTTGTCATTTGTTGGAGTAATCATTTCATAATTGGATGTCTATTTATAAACACTCTTTTGGATGTATTGTGTTAGTGTTTGAGAAAAAATTATGTTTAAAATGTTTTGTAAAAGAATATGTTTAAATGGTCTATACAAATTAGATATGTAAAATTTTTAAATGGTTTAATAAAATTTTTTTTTTTATAAAAAAACTAGTTTAATGTGATTATTAAGGTAAGGTACAATACACCAATAGTTAACCATCTCTAGATTTTTTTTTATTGACAAACAGAATGAATTTTGTTTTAATATTTACTCATTTAAGACAATTTTATTATTATTTAAAATGATTTTTTTTACTTAAAGTGACTTTCTTATTTTAAATTGATTTTTATAAAAACATTATTTAATTTGGTCTTTCGAGTAAAGTCGATAATTGGTATAAGAATTTTCGTCTTTCGTATTGATAGATTTTTTTATATGTGTTCATTTTGTCGGGGTACGTCTGTGATTTCTTTTCGTTGCGTTTTCAATCCGTGGGCAATATACGTATCCTTTCTTTCAAAGGATTCTTATGTCATTTGATCCACGTCTACATGCATATATGGAATCTCCTATATGCATTCTAGCCTTTGACTCGATATTCGTTTGTTATCCTATTCGATTATTCATAACCCTTGGAGTTGTTGATCGTTGGAGTCTGTGGAAGCTTGATGTGCTTGTTGGGGATTTGGATAACATTGTCCAAGAGGAAGTTTGGGATAGTATGTTATGAGAAGGTGGTTAGGATACCGTTGGAAGGTGATGAGATACTTCGGGTTCATGGTGAACGTACTCAAGGAGTCGTGAAAACCTAAATGAACGCAAAGGTAGATGAACTGAAATTGAGTGGTATTTCCGTCGTACGAGACTTTATTGACGTGTTTCCAGAAGACTTGTCAATGACCACCGCAATGACAAGTTGAGTTCCGCGTAGATTTAGTTCCTGGTTGCGACGCATAGTGTGGGAAAGTCTCCATATCGTCTAGCACCCTTAGAAATGCAAGAATTATCTGAACAACTTCGAGAGTTGCAAGATAAGGGTTTCATACAACCTAGTCATTTTCCGTGGGGATGCACCAGTGTTGTTTGTTAAGAAGAGGAGCATGGAGTTCATTTGAAGTTAGAGTTGGAATTACTGAGGAAGGAGAGTTATATGCTAAGGTTACTAGTGTGAGACAGTGAAGAATTAGGAAGTACCTACGACACCATCTGAGATATGATTATTCTTAGGATTAGCAGGTTACCTACCTACGTTTCATCGCAAATTTTTCTAAGATTGTTAAGCCCCTTACTTCCCTAACTTAAAGGAATCAGAAGTCAGATTAGGGCGCAGAACGAGAAGAGGCTTTCTAGACTTTGAGGAATGATTTGTATGATGCTTTGATTAATCGAATGTAGTGGTGGACTGCATTGAGAAGAAAATGAGAGTGAATACTAGACGAGTAAGAGCAATGTCCATGACTATCCAGTCAAGTGTTAAGGACAAGATATTGGCTACTTCAAGTGAGACGTCCAAGGTAGAGAACACGCCAGCAGAAATGCTGCGTAACCTGGACCAACAAATGGAAAAGAGGGCAGATGATGGTTAATACTTTATGGATTAAATTGTATAGTAAGTATGAGTATGAAATTCACTACCTCCAGAGTAAGGAAATGTGGTGATGAACTGCGGTAAGTAGGAAGGAACGGAGTGAAACCTAGACGTGTTCGAGTGATGGCTATGATCATTCAGTATGGAGTAAGATGAATGATATTGGCAGCCCAAAGTAAGGCGTTCAAGCAAGAGAACGTATGCGCAGAAAGGCTTCATGGGTTAGATTGACATATGGAAAAGAAGGAGGATAAGAGTTTGTACTTTATGGATCATATATGAGTTCTGTTAGTAGGGAATAATAAGGACGGCAGTAATAGATGAGGCTCATGCATCAAGGTACTTGTACCATCTAGGAGCGGATAAGACGTAATATAAACCTTGGGTACATGTATTGGTAGCACCATGTGCGAAAAGATTCTTATTACCTATGTTAGCAATTGTGGGATTTGTTTAGAGGTGAAAGCTGCAATGCTATGTCAAAGACTTTTGACTTGCATATAAACAGCCTGAGTACTTGAGTGAGAATGAGTAGAATCACCTGAATTTTATTACTAAATTTCATGGTCAAAGTAGTGAGTATGATGTGATTTGGGTGATGGTCGATTGACTGACCAAGTTAGCTCATTTTCTAGCTATACAAGAAAATTTCAAGATGTGAAGTTGGCAAGGATTTATATTAATGAGAGAATAGCAAGGAATGAAATTCTAGTGACGGTTAACTCAGATTGAGATGGATGATTTACCTCGTGGTTTTGGCAAACGCTACAGAAAGTTTTAGAGACACGATTGGATTTGAGTACTGCTTAGCATCCGCAAGCGGATGGACAAAGTGAACGTATGATTCAGACTTTGGGAAGATATAATGAGGGCATGTATTATTGATTTTGGTTGTAGTTATCATTCGAGCATTTGGATGTGCTTCGTTTTGAAGTTTTGTATGGGAGATGACAATGTAGGTTCGCCTATTTATAATGGGCAGAGATTGGAGAGAGTAGTTTGACTGGGCCTGAGTTAGTACTAGATATGACAGATAAGGTAGTATTGATAAAAGAAAAGCTCAAAGCGGCAAGAGATCATCAAAAGAGCTATGCTGATAATAGACGCAAACCGTTAGAGTTTGAGGTAGGAGATCGGGTTATGCTAAAAGTGTCGCCTTGGAAAGGTGTAATTTGCTTTGGGAAAAAGGGTTAGTTAGCACCGAGGTATGTAAGGCCATTTGAGATTCTTAAAAGAGTCGGTCCTGTAGCTTATCGGTTGAGATTGCTTGAGGAATTGAGTGGAGTACATGACACGTTTCATGTGTCAAACCTAAAAACATATGTTCTGGCGGTAGCATGCTAGTCTGCATTATCTATGTGCCATTGGATGAGATCCCATGGTTGAAAAAAACTCTTTGTTTTGTTGAGGAACCTGTTGAGAATAGTGACTGTGAAGTTAAGAGGTAAAAATGTAGCAGAATGGCGGTAGTTAAGGTCTATTTGGGCTCAAAGTGAGGTCTTTAGGACTTCAGGTAAACTGAGTATCCACACTTGTTCGTTGAGCAAGGGATCATTGGGAGTTTTTAGTTAAAGTTGGGTACGTAAGGTTTCATGTAGACCTTAGTATACCCTTAGATATGTTTGTGTGATTTTGGTTAAATTTATTTTATATATAAACTTGAAGTCGAACCAATTTTTCAAAAACGTTGGGATTTGTTACAACTTATAACTTGGGTTCAAGACAGTTCTTGTTTGATGAGTTACGAGACCGGGTTGTAAATGACGTTGTTACACAACTTAAGGTTTTTTACGGAGTCTCTCCTCGATGACGGGCGAGGTTCAGGTAGTTTGGATGGTTTTTTTTCGTTTGGAGTACGATGCTATGCGTACCCTTTTGTGGGCAGGCAAAGTGGTTTAGCAGTAAGATATCTTGTGAAAGTTTAGTTGGAATCAAAGTGAACTTTGAGTTAACATTGGTATGGGAGGACTACTTGAAAGATAAGTATCCTCGATTTATTGTTTGGTAATGACAGAGTTGAACCTTTTGGTTAAATCTCGGGACGAGTTGCCACAAGCCATAATCTGTGTTTGTGAGGTACTGCTCCATTCTCATGCTCAAAAGGGTATATTCACCCTTCTTGAGTATATGAAGTTTTACAATAGATATCATTTAAGGAGATTCCACTAGTGTCATTTATGGTGCAGGTTCTTCACCAGACATCTTGTATTGTAGGTAGAGATCTGGATCTGAATGAGTTCTTCTTATTCAGAGTTTCTCTACAAGCTCTAATACCACTTGTGAGTCCAAATGACTATATCTTCTTAGTTTGTTAAAGCTTAGTTAACTTGGATAAATCCAAACTAACTATGTGAGAAACTATGATTATGAATACTACAAGTTATGCGAAATCTAACTTGTAATACTAAGAAGAACAATGTAAACAAAACTTTGAATATATATATATATATTGATTGCAAATATTCTGCCTAGGTTACAAAATAACTAACTATGAAAACTTGTATCACATCTAACTATGTCGTAGGGTTCCTTTTATACACTAAGGAAAACCCTAGTGGGCTTACAAAACGCGTCAAGTGATCATGCATATCTATTCCTAATATAACTCATGCATATAACTTAAGCAGTACTAACTATATAACTAACATTACTAACTATTATAACTAACAGTACTAACATACTTAGTCTATATTCTTCAATCTTCAATAGCAGTACTAAGTCCATTAGCAGTATAAACATGTAGAAGCTCTTATTCCTAACAATCATCGAGCAATATCCAGTTCTTCTTCCATTACTTCGTCAATGACATCCATGTGGAAACATGTGTCATCATTAGAATGAGAATGTTGCATAGTTTTGTCGATAAGAATGTGATTCTATCATCTCCTAATCCTAGATTGAGTTCTTTGTTTTAGACTCGGATGATAGCATCAGCGGTGTGCAAAAATAGTCGTCCTAAAATAAGAGGAACCTTGTCATCCTCCTCCATTTATAGGATAATGAAATTAGCAGGGAATATGAATTTCCTAACTTAGACGAGCATGTTCTCCGCAATTCCCATCGAGTATTGGTAAGTATGATTAGCTAAGTGGATACTCATCCTTGTAGGTTTTAAGGTGTTTCCCGAGAGTGAATCGTATAGTAAATATGGCATCAGGTTAATGCTTGCTCCATGATCGGCCAAGGCGAGATATTCAACTGAACCTGCTATAATGCACAGGATCAGAAAGCTTCCAGGATCACCCATTTTAGGAGGGAGCTTGTTTTGAACAATTATGGAGCATTCTTTGTTTAAGAAGGCAGCAGAGATTTGCTCCATCTTACTTTTGTTGCTCACGAGATCTTTCAAGAACTTCCCGTAATTGGACATGCCGGCTAGGACATCAACGATTGGTACATTGATCCTAACTTATTTGATTAGATCAATGAGCTTGGCCTAGCATTCTTCCATCTATTCTTTGCGTAGGCGCTTAAGGTATGGAATTCGTGGCTTGTATGCCTAGAGTGGTGGTGGATCACTTTTGGCTTGTTTGGAAGAAGATAACTCTACTTCCTTTTTGACTTCGTCAACCTCATCTTCACTATCATCGTGGATGATGGTGGTCTTATCATTTGGGTTGACCAGCAGATCGTATGTCAAACCACTCTATGTTAATACGGCATTCACATGCTTATTTCAAGCGGAGGGTGGACGGTATGGTTTATGATTTGTTGGGTTAGGTTTTGGATTGGTTTAGGTATTACTGGGAGTGACCCAGTTGGTTGAGAGGTACATTGGTCGGAGAGTCGACCAAATTTTACCTCGAGATCCTAAACCAAGGCTTGGCGATTCTTTTGTCCTTTCTCGACTTTGGTTTTAAGATTGAAGAATTTATTTTTGACAAATTTGTTTCGATGATTTTTGATCAACCATGAACTCTCGCATGGTTTTTTTAACGTCAGACTCATTGAACTTCTTTTTGGGAGTTGGTGGAATGGAAGGGGTGTCCTTTCGAGGTTGAGAGTTTTGGTTTTCATCTCTTGGTTAATGGTCTCGCCAATTCCTGGAAATCCTACCATAGTAGATTCCTTGATATCCTCCTCCTCGGTAATTTCTATAGGCATAGTTGGCTTCTTCATCTTTGGGACCTCCCATAGGCTTGTTGTCACACTCCAACGATGGGTGAGGGGCTCCATAACTGTTTCATCCATCTCGCATCTCCTTTATTTATCCTTTGATATCTTTCAATTGCAAGTCGATCTTGGTGGTCAATGCTTCCATCTTTTCCATTAGTTTGGAATCGTTGCTTCTTTCTACGAAGGCAACGGTTTTACGAATGGGTTTGGCTTTGATGTCCTTAGACCAATCGAGTTTCAAGAGCACTAGATCTTCGAGCAATTGGTGTGCTTTGTTAGGGGTTTTGTAGAGAAGATTTGGATTATGGTAGAAGATTTGGATTATGGTTCCTCGTCTTAAATCATGTCCGTGACAACTACGAAGTAAGTCCTTCATACGTAGCCAAGCATCTATAAGGGATTCATTGGGATGTTAGGTGACACCTTGAATTTCTCCCATGAGTCTGTCAACATCAACTTACGAAAGCTTGTCTTATTTGTTCCCAAGTAGCGATAACATTGGGACTTAATTCGTTGAACCATACTTTGGCATCACCAGCAAGGGATGTTGGGAAGAGTTTGAGTTTGATTGCGTCTGCATTAGTTGATCAAGAATTCTCACTATTTCTTAGATTCTTGGACCTAATTCAATTCATTTCCATATTAGAACATTCCGCAAAACTCGACAAATTCAACGATGTGCTTGTGCGGATTGGCCCGTACACGTCCGTCAAATTTTTAGTCTTTGATCATTGAGAGGTTATGACCTTTAATGGTGAAGTTATCTCCAAGGTCAACTGCGACGATAGCGGCCTCGGGAGTGGGTGCTACGGCTCGGTAGTTTCCCCACATAGGTTGATTGTCGGCCATTGGGAACGGTAAATCAAGAAATGGGTTGTAAACAACTAAGGCTTTGAAGAGGTTCTCTAAAGGTAGGTATTTACCTTTGGGGATTCGGTCTTCAACGGGTATGAATGGTTTTCTTATCTTCTTTTTCTTCTTGGTACGGTGGATGAAGCGTTCAGGTTTGGAATAAGGAGTAGTTGGTTCTTGTCCCGTAGAACGGGTGTTCATTCAAGAACAAAACACAACTAGGAATGAATTAGGTAGTTTTCGCTTCCCGAAAAGGGCTGTAAAAGACGGTACAAGAAAACATTTTGGGTTGCTAAGAAGATCTCTAGTCGGGCGGTTGAGACTGCAAGTCGGGCGGATGGTGGTGTTCTGGTGTTGGCGAGGGACGAGCCAACCGGCTCGGATGGTCAGCCGGGCGGCTGGCTTGTTCCTATGAAAAGAAAACTTAAAATATTTTAGAAAACAAGGTTCGGGGGTCTCGGATTGGTTCAAGCATGAAATTTAAAACTAAAACACAATCAAATCCCTGGCAGCGGTGCCAAAAACCTGATGCATGCGATACGGATAAGTTCTAAATCTATAACACGGATACTGAATTTCTTAGCAACACATAAGAGCAAGTGTACTTGTCCGTTGATAGCAAGAGATTCTATGGTAAGCCGAGATCGTTCGTGGGGATTAGTGTGTTTAGGTGGTTTAAAATTCGATGCTAACAATTCTAACAAGAAAATAATTAAGATTATAAAGATTCAAATGATTAAAAACTACACTTGATTAAACTAGTTTGGGAGATCCAATTCGTATGATTGTGATGAACATTTTAACATGTTGATTATATTAATTATATGGTGATCTAATCTATTGTTTTCAAAACCTTCAATCTTCATCAAGACTTTAAGTGACAAAAACTAGCTTTACGTTCAATCAATCAATTCAAGACTACTTCATGTTTTAACTAGTTTGATTCGCGGCTCATTTCACAAACATGTTAACACCTACAATTATGTTTCTTGTTAGATCAAACTGCTTAAGAAATGGTCAATACAAAAGGTAGCCAATCAAAGACAAAAGGTGATAATTGATTGGTTAACAAGATCTCTTTCGTCCTATGATGTGTTTAACAATCAATCTGGTTTGATAAAACAATGTCATAGGAATCATAAGCATAGATGGATCTTAGAAATAACTTGAAATTGAAGAAAACATGTTATCACAGTCATAAACAAATCATCATTCCATAAACATCATTCAATCAAGTGTATAAAGATGCTAGCCACTCATAACAAATAAAGACATATTTCTAGAAATTAAAGGATTCATAAACATGATTAAAAGGTTCTTACAAAGTATGTAAATATTACAAGAAATGAGGCTTGGATGCCTTGAGGAATTCTTGATGTTATTGACCTCCTAAGGTGGCTTCTTTTTCCTTCAAACTTCTGGGATTTTTCTGGGATTCTAAGAAGGGTTTATAGCTTTGAGAAAGTAGTAGAGATCTTTGTTAATGGGATTGATTTGAGATTGATTGATGATGTTTAAAACACTAGCCAAGATCTATATTTATACTACTAGGAAGACCTTGGGGTATTAAATGCTTAACTTGGGGTCAAAGGTCATAAAAATGCCAGAAAATAGAAGTCTAGATCCTTCTTAATCATTCATGGAGCTTCAAGACAAAAATGGTACATCAGACGCAGACGATCTCAGCCGGCCAGCTGGGCTTCGTCCCCACGTGAGTGTTGCTCAATTTTTCGTTTAAGCACTCCGTTTGAATCCTGCTTGGTCGTGGGTCTGTATACTTCAGTAAATCTTCATTTAGACTCATCCTTGGGACTTGTAAGCTCGAATGATTGGCTCTTGTATTCTTGAAATGATTTTGATCTTAGTCTTGACACGGGATTCCTCGTACTCGTACAAAACTTGATTTCTTCATTCTTTTCTTTGTTTTTCTTGTACTTGGCTAAAACTTGCAAACAGACTTTGATGCAATAAAGTAACAACACCATAGATAAATAGCCATATAACTTATACAAAAGTACGGATAACGCTACTAAAAACATACTCAATTTGAGCCTTATCAAACCCTTTATCTAAAATAAAGTATTAGTCTGAGTCGCTTTTTCATGTTTACCTTTAAGATATTAGTGTTAAATAAATGTGGAATTCACTCGTATGTATTTTGTATGTTTCCCCATAAATTTAAAACGATATGAGGAATCGAGAATCTTGTCAACCAAAGAAGGGCTTTTTTTGAAGAATGTTGATAAACAAGTATTGGATGGTCCATAAGAGTCGTTAATAGCGATTGCTAAGCTTGCGAAAAGATGCATAAATTTGAATGGGGAATGAGGCGAGTTATGAAAGAAGGTTGCAATAGAATTATAAGGGATAAAATTATCTATTTGAGTATAATGAATTTGCTGAGTTTTATTGATTATATATCTACGATTGGTTTTGAAAAGATTATGTAGCATACTAGCATTGGAACTTATTTGTAACTGTGGATGGCGTATGTAACTAGACATCATCAATTTATGTATTTCATTTCCAGCCCCATTACCTGTCGGGGCCATCAGGGTACGTAAATTAGCAATTTTCCTACTCGCTTCTCCAGTAACCATCATAGCAACCCATACACGCCCTTTAATAATTTATATCAAAAATAGGCCTTTAATACCATCTTCAACCAAAATTGGAGTAGGTTGCTCAACATGTGGAGGACAAGTCGCATCCACATTAACCCTCTCGTTACCATTACTAGACTTAGCGGCATTCATAGTCACCGACTTCATTCACATAAATCATCGAATTTTAACCTATAATAGCAGCCTCCGTAACACAAGCAAGGACGAAACTAGGGTGCCATGTGACCAGGTGCAATAGGAATAAACTAAACACTAGTATACTTGCCTAATATGCATAAAATGATGAAGTACTTTTATTTCATCACTTTAATTTTCATGCTCAAACCTTGAAGTAAATCAAAAACTATTTGTATTGAATACGAATGGAAACCTCCTCATTGTAGTACATTCTTGATATATGGTCACTCTCTTGTTGATTGTCCAAAAGCTGCTACAAAACGAATGGTGACTAGAATGAATAAAAGCAAGGGTCAGACATAGGGGGTGATGATGAAGGTTTTATTGAAGTGAAAAAGAAGAAATCTGGTAGTAATAATGGACGAATAAAAATTTCAAACCGGTTTTGGTGAAGCCTAAAACTCATTATCGCCCAAAAGCAAATCAACCAAAGGGGACGAGTAACTCTCCAAAGAGAACGAATAAGGCTTTGACATCATGCTAAAATAATGAGCCACCAAGTAATACAGGTAATGGTTTTGTATCTATTAGTAACTCATTTGAGGATTTAAATGTTGAAAATCTAATTATTGGGGAAGCAGCAACGGGTGGTGATGCTACTACTTTTGGTACCTGATATGATGGGCAAAGATCCACTTCTTTAGTAGAATGGATCATTGTCTTTGAAAAACAAATGTTGGAGGTAAACTTGTGCTTGTGGATGATAATGGGAAACCACTAGAAAAGGTTGATTATCTAGATAATTTGGGTGGCGACATTGAAGTTGAACCAGATGATGATAATGAAACTGAAAGTTTTTTGGCTTCAAAAGCGATAAGGGTTAGACATGGTCTGAAGTGCTTGTTGGAACAATGGAGGGAAAATGAAGTGGATGGTGACTATGAACCATATTATAATGATATGTATGAAGGTCATGAAATTCTTGACAACATACAAACTATATGTGATAATTTGGATATTAAGGTCCATGGTTAGAAGAAGAAATATATTATTTATGATGTTATGTTGAGTCATTTACAATATTGTCATAATTGTATATTCCTTATAGAAGTGGGTTGCCTATGTAACTGGCTAAGATGTTGGATTCACCAACATCCGTTGTATTAAATCGTTATTTAGAGTAATAAATTTACCGGGATCCCTTTATCCAAAACAAAGTATTATTTTGAGTTGCTTTTTCATGTTTACCTTTAAGTTATTAGTGTTAAATAAATGTGGAATTCACTCGTAAGTATTTAGCATGTTTCCCTAGAAATTTAAAATGATATGGGGAATCGAGAAGCTTTTCAACCAAGGAAGGACTTTTATTGGAGAACGTTGATAACCGAGTGTTGGATGGTCCATAAGAGTTGTTAGTAGCGGTTGCTAAGCTTGCAAAAAGATGCATAAACTTGAATGGTGGAACTAGTCTAGTTATGAAAGAAGGTTGCAATAGAATTGGAGGGGATAAGATCATGTCACTGAATATAATGAATATGCTGATTTTTATAGATTATATATCTATGGTAGGTTTTTAAAAGATTATGTAGCATACTAGCATGGAACTTATTTGTAACTATGGATGGCGTATGTAACTAGACATCTTCAATTTATTTATTTCACTTTCAGGCCTATTACCTGTCAGGGCATCAAGGTACGCAAGTTGGCAATTTTCCTACTCGCTTCTCCAGTAAGCAACATAGCAACCGATACAGGCCCTTTATTAATTTCTATCAAAAGTAGGCCTTTAATACCTACGTCTCCTAAGAATGGAGGCGAACAGGTTGGTAATGAACATGTTAATGAGTTTCCCTTATCTTACGCTACTAGGCTTAGCCCTACATCTTTGACTAAGGCTAATCTTCACAAACTCGCTAATGTGCCAAATGATGCCAATTATAATGTTTAGTTACCTTTGTCTTCGGTTAATGAGGTTAATGATACAAAGAAGAATTCGCTCTATGGATACATTATTGGTAAAAGGCTTGCATTTCCTGTTGTGTAATGGTTTGTGCACAAAAATTAGGTAAAGTATGGATTCGAGAAAGTAACGATGGTAAAAGGTTATTTTTTCTTTTTTAGTTCTCACTTATCCAGGGTTTGATTCGGTGTTTTGGGATGGCCTATTAATGATCTTTGGAATACTTATCTTTCTTACCAAATGGTCCCCCCCCTTAGTCTTCTTAAAGAAGAATTGTCTCATGTTTATGTTTGGGTTAAATTTAATGATGTACCGTTGGTTGCATAAACATCGGATGGGTTAAGCTTGATGGCCACGAAAACTGGTACCCCAATGATGCTTGATTCATATACAAAACTCTATGTGTTTGGAATCATGGGGATGGAGCACCTATGCAAGAGTTCTGTATGATTTTAGTGATAACTTGATGATGGCTTTTCCAAAAATTGAAGTAAATAGATATACAAAAGAAACTATTTGTATTGAAAATGATTGGAAACCTCCTCGTTGTAGTACATGCTTGATATATAGTCACTATCTTATTGATTTTCAAAAAGCCACTCTTAAACGAGTGGTGGATATAATGGATAAAGGGAAGGGTGAATCCTGTTTTGGTGAAGCCTAAAACTCATTATCACCCCAAAGAAAAGCAACCAACTGAGGGGACGAGTAACTCCCCAAAGACGACTCCTAATGTTGGAACAAATAAGGAGTCAGCAAGTAATAGAAGTAATGGTTTTGTTTCTATTAGTAATTCATTCAAGGATTTTAATGTTGAAAATCCAATTATTGATTAAGTAGCAACGGGTAATAATGCTACTACTTCTGGTACGCAAGAGGAGGGGAAAAGATCTACCCTTTAGTAGAACTGATTAATGTCATTGAAAAATAGAGGTTGGAGGTTAAACTTGTGTTTGTGGATGATGATAAGAAACCACTGGAAAAGGTTGATTATTTAGATAATTCGGGTAGCGACGATGAAGTTGAACCAGATGATAATGAAACTACAAGTTTTTTGGCTTCAAAAGTGATGGGGGTTGGACATGGTCCGAAGTGCTTGTTGGAACAATGGAGGGAAAATAAACTGGATTATGACTACGAACCATATGATGATGATATGTATGAAAGTCATGAAATTCTTGACTACATACAAACTATATGTGATAATTTAGATATTAAGGCCCGTGGTCGAAAGAAGAAATATATTACTTTTGATGTTATGTTGAGTCATTTACTATCTAGTCAAAATTGTACATTCCTTATGGAAGTAGTTTGCTTATGTAATGCGCTAAGATGTTGGATTCACCCACACCCATTGTATTAAATCGTTATTTGGAGTAATAAATTTACCAGGAACCCTTTATCCTAAACAAAGGATTAGTTTGAGTCACTTTTTCATGTTTACCTTTAAGTTATTAGTGTTAAATAAATATGGAATTCACGCATAAGTATTTAGCATGTTTCCTCACAAATTTAAAATGATATGGGGAATCGAGAAGCTTGTCAAACAAGGAAGGAATTTTTTTAAGAATGTTGATAACTAAGTGTTGGATGGTCCATACGAGTTTTTAGTAGCAGTTGCTAAGCTTGCGAAAAGAGGCATAAATTTGAATAGGGGAATGAGACGAGTTATGAAAGAAGGTTGCAATAGAATTGGAGGGTATAAGATCATGTCACTGAATATAATGAATCTGCTGATTTTTATAGATTATATATCTATGATAGTTTTTTAAAAGATGATGTAGCAAACTAACATTAGAACTTATTTGTAACTGTGGATGACGTATGTAACTAGACATCATAAATTTATTTATTTTTCTCTAAGCCCCATTACCCGTCGGGGTCATCAAGGTACGTAAGTTGGCAATTTTCCTACTCGCTTCTCTGGTAACTATCACGGAAAACGATACAGGCCCTTTATTAATTTCTATCAAAAATAGGCCTATAATACCTTCGTCGCCCACAACTGGAGCAGGTTGCTCAACGTGTGGAGTACAAGTGGCATCCACATTAACCCTCTTGTTACCATTACCAGACTCAGCGGCATTCATAATCGCAAATTTCGTTCACATAAACCACCAATTTTTAACTTATAGTAGCAGCCTCTGTAACACAAACAGCCTCATTATACTTCCCTAATATGCATAAAATGATGAAATACTTGTATTTCATCACTACATTCTTTATGCTGTAACCTTCTTCTCTTCCTCGCCTTTCTCATGATTTAACCTTTTATCTTTCAACTTGGAAGGTTCCATCCTCATACCAAAGTCAATAGTCAATGAAGGCATCGACATGAGAAATAGCCATATAATGGTCTTGAACTCCATGTTTTTCCAACTTCGTCTTTGCCCATCCATCCAACCGTCAAGAAAATTCAAAAGAGACTCTCGATCGGAAAGATATGGGATCTTTTTTTTGGGTAAAGGGTATCCTCGGTAAATTATATTACTCTAAAAAACAATTAAGTATAAAGGATGAGGGTGAGTCCCACATCTCTGCCCGTATAGGCAAAACTACTTCCATAAAAAAAGGTACACAAAGAGACTAGACTACAAAAGAAACAAGATGATAACTCCTTAATTATACATATTTTAGGTGGCGTTATTGTATATATTTTATCATTTCTCGTGAACTTTCGATACTTAATAGTATGAAATGTGTGCAGCTTCACTTGAGGATAGTCTGAGCTCAAAGTGTTCAAGATACGAGTGTTTATACTTATTGGAAGCAAAGTTAGAAGAAAAGAAATAATAAATCCAAGAATTTGAAAAAGTGTGCCACACTTATAGTATTGTGTGCCGTACTAACCAACAAAATCAATGAAGTCAGTTAATACGTAGTGTGCGCCGGTTTTCCCAAAAAGTACGCCGCAATTTCCCTACGCATTAATAAAGATGTAGCCGACTTAGGCAGAAGTACGTCGTACTTACATAATTATGCGCCGCACTTCTGGCCTCTCACAGCCTACAAATAAAGAGGATTTCTATTCATTTTACACACACTTCTCAATACAAATCTCTCTCAAGTTCTTCATCAATCTCTGGGTTTTAAGCACGAAATTCCAGAAAGGACGAAGACGGTTTTATGGTATGTAGTATAATAACGGTTTAGTAAGATTCGATACTTGTAAATGGGTTGTGTTTATGCTCCATAGCCTATCTAAATCTTGTATATTTCTTATCTATCTATTTCACTTTGTTATGATGAACTTCGTAGCCAAGAGAGGCTAAACCTCTTATGACTACTCGGTGATGTTAATATAATAAATAAGTATTTGGTATAAGTACGATCTTGTTAATCTTAAGCTTACATTGAAATCCTATCGCATCTAATCTTGTCAATCTTATTTATCAACTTTGATTATATACGCATAACGGTATAGGTTGAAAGGCCCGTTGTGTTCATTATAGTTTAAAGGATTTGTCTACGATCTTTATTGTTTGGTTCGAGAAACCGCTTACGTTAATTGGTAAGCAAAATAGATTTGATACAATAGAAACTTGATTATTTGTGTGACACATTTGATCAAGTTAATTAATATAAGTCTTAAGTTAAAGTAAATTAATTTGTAAAAATGTTTTTTGACGAAAAAACCTTTTTATAAGTTAAGACCTAAAAGTGAATATCGTAATCACTACCATTGCTTAGAAATTATATGAATCATATCTCATTTGAAAAAGTCATTAATATTTTTCTCAAAACTCGTGATTATACGAACATAACCAAATCCCTGTGGACGACCTGTTCTTACCTAAAAAATTATACTACATATGTGGGTTATACTTTACCCGTGTGTTTTCATTTAATAATCGGTAATTCTAGTCTTATAAATATAAATCTTTGAAACACATCAAATTTTTTGCGTCGATGTCGGGGATTTTAAATTGTTCTATAATCATTTCTTGTTAGAGTTAATTGCATAAATGGTCCCTGTGGTCTGTCGGGTTTAACGAAAATGGTCTCTAAACTTTTTTTTTCTTGGATCCTCTCCCAATGGTTTTGAACCGTATCGGGTTTGATCCTTTAACCAAATTTTCTATTAGTTTGACCATTAAGTTGGTCATGTGGGGTGCACAAGGAAGGGTAATTATGTCTTTTTGCATATCAAAAACCCCTTCTTCTTTATAAATACATCTTGCCTAATTTTTTTACATGCTTCATTATTCCAATTTCATAAACATATACACACACACTACCATTATTTTTCAACAACTACTACAACCATCCCCATCTAACAACTACGACTGCTACCCCTAACCAACCCCTTCGCCAACCGTCACCTACCTGCCATCACCTTCAGCCACCCACGTCTTCACCACCATAGCATGTCCCCCTACAACCAAGCATCACCATGTGAAATTCGACCACAAACCACGAGATATGTAATTAGATTATCATCATCCGCTGAATATGCCACCGACGCCACCACCACCACCAGCTACCTACGCCACCGATGCCACAAACCACCCCAGATCTGTAATCATATTGTCTTAAATTTATTATGAGTTATAGATTTTATGGGGAAAATGATGAAATGGATGTTTTTCAAGATTTTGAAGATTATTAAGTATATTCGGTGTTGATTTTATTAGAGAACTCTATTGTAATTTTTTTGCGATGAAAAGAAAGTAGATGGTGTTCTTTGGATTAAACGTGTAAGTTGAATTTCATGTAATCAAGTTTGATCTTGTAAACTGGGTATTGGGTATGTGGAATTTTTTTGTAAGAAATTAGAATACTTGAATGCTTATTCTTGTTTTTCTGAAATGATATTGAGTATTTGAAATCCTTGAAGTTTTGGAATTTGTAAGATGACTATTTGATGGAGAATGAAAAAGATGATAAATGAAAAAATGTTTTGTGTTTGTTGATTGATATGGAAAAAATAGGGTACGAGATGTTAATTTGATGATTATGGTAAAAGTTTTTTGGTGAAAAACATGATGTCGGAAAACTGGGTTCGATGTCAGAATTTTTTAAAGGTGGCCGAAGTAATGGGTTGAAGAAGATAAATAATGATGGATTTAGAACTTGTTTTTGTAAGAAAGATAAATAATATCAGGGACTAGGAATGCTTTTTTTATAAATATTAACAACAATAAAAAGAATAAAGCTATAATAATATTAGAGGGTATTCTTGTCATTTTACTTAGTCAAACAAGCATTTCACGGTCAAACTAACAAAAAAATTGATCAAGGGACCAAACCCAATACGAGTCCAAACCACATGGAGAGGATCAGGGAAAAAAAGTTTAGGGACCAAATCCGTTAAACCCAACAGACCACATGGACCATTTATGCAATTAACTCATCTTGTTATTTTAAAACAAAAAAATCCCCATATCCTCCTAAAACTCAATCTGTCCATTTTTTGTGACTCTCGTCGCGAAGTCAAACATTTTTTCCACCTTGGATGCATAGACGTGCTTCCATTCCGAACTTGTCGAACCATTAGCTGAATCTGAACGAACCCTGAATCGTCGACGAAATAGGAGAGTCTCATTCGAACAAAGGGACGAACGACCTAAACAACCAAGAGTTGTTTACCTACCCATTTTTGACATCAACTATTTCCGCCACTTTCTAAACATTCTTGAAAATCATAACCCATTGGATGATGAACCTATGTGGCTTGTTGACCATGTTATCGCTGCGACTCCCGGTTCGGCAATCACAAATCCTAAAACCGCAATCGAATTCTCAGTTAAAGGTAACCACTTTACTCTTGTTAAAAGGAACCAAGTTGATGGTAGAATCAAAACTGATCCAAAGAAACACATTTTTGAATTTTTCAGTATATGTGACATGTTTAAAAACAGAGTTTCTGAAAATAAAGCCGTCCGCCTAATGATATTTCCCTTATCACTCACGGGTGAAGCAAAAACTTGGCTTGAAGAACTCAATGAAAGAACCATCAAAACAAGGGATGAACTACGAACTGCTTTTATAAGCCGATTCTTTCCACCAGCTCTATTTGATCGACTCCTCGAAGAAATCCGAGCCTTTTCCCAATATGAAAATGTAACTTTAACTGATGCTTGGCTCAAAATGAAATAAATGCTCAGAAATTGACATGGTCATCATATATCCAAAGGTAATATTATTAAAATCTTTTATCACGGCCTCAACAAAACCACTCAAGAAGCTCTTAATGTCGCAGTTGGCGGTATTTTCCCATATAAAACACCAAATCAAGCCTATCAAATTCTTTAAGACAAAGTCTTACTCAAGCTCGATTAAAGAACAAAAAATTATAGCACGAATGGATGCCAT
This sequence comes from Tanacetum coccineum, assembly GCA_026074375.1. Classification (NCBI taxonomy): domain Eukaryota; kingdom Viridiplantae; phylum Streptophyta; class Magnoliopsida; order Asterales; family Asteraceae; genus Tanacetum; species Tanacetum coccineum. The sequence goes on from BQNB010024889.1 coordinate 55,433, forward strand.
GGCCATAAAAATAGATGTTCGGTCTAAAGAAATTCAATCTCGGTCAAATGCAATCATTACGGAGGTAATCACTTAACCGCAGATTGTAACAATGATGACACACCCATGTCTCGAGAAGAAGAAACAAAATTTATGCAAACTTTCTGACACACTTATTTTTACAATAATTACCGTGATTGTGGCTCAAATTGCGATAATTGGCGTTCAAGCGGTAGAAACGATTAAAATTGAGATAGCTATCAACCCAATTTTGATGAAAAACCCGATATCCAAAAACAGTTAAGCGATTTCATAAAAGCTCAACAATCGACCAACTCTTTTGTTAAAGAAACATTTATGGATCTTACAACCAAACTCGAAACAACCACCAAAAACCAACAAGCCTCTATCCAAAGTTTAGAAGCTGAATTCGACAGACTTGCTGACAAGCAATCTGGTCGACCTTCTGGATCTCTCCCCAGTAAGAGTCAACAGAATCTGAAAGGTAGTTGACTAGAAAGTATTGTTTTAGTCCGCATCACAACACGCGAAGAACCAAACCTCGCTAATGTCAACACATGTATTAGTGCCTAAAGAAAGTAAAAAGAAACCATAATTGTTTATGCAATACCTTGTTAGATAATGAATAAACCCATAGGTGTAACTTTTTTATGGACCATTATTTATAATGGTTAAACCCTAGATAACATAAACCCACAAACCGGGCTTGGGATTATTTATCCACTAATATTCCTCGCAGTTTGAGCGACGAAATCGCAAAAGCTCAGACAGGAGTAGTAAACTAGAAAAGAAAAGTAAAAACAAAACATTAACGGAATAAAACATAACTTTAGTCGACTGGTATCAAAACAGTACCAACGATCAACTTCAGTCGGGTAGTACCAACGATCGACTTTAGTCGACTGGTAACAAAATACCAACGATCAGATTTAGTCGAATGGTACCAATGATCGACTTTAGTCGATCGGTAACAAAATAGTACCAACGATCGATTTTAACCAAAAAGTAAACATTAAAGAAGAAAATAATAAAACCATACAAAGACCAAAAATCAAACATATTAAATTAAAAAGGTTCACCAATGCAATAATAATAAATAAATAAAGTCCATAGTCAGGATCAAATGACAAATACGTGAAAAACACATTTGTCCTTAATCCTGAACCATCTTCAGCACATGTTCATCAGACCAAGAAAACAACCTTAGCTCGATCATCAGATCCATTCTCAATCACTTACTCAACAACTTCACCATCAGATTAACCCTTGGTGTCGTTGAACCAATAAATAATTAAAAACCTAGTTTTGATGAGATATTGAAAGGTGGATCTATGAGACTGATCAATGAAGACAGTTGATGGGATCGGATTATGTGGAAACAAGAATGAAGATTTGTTAGTGGAATTTTTGGAACGGTAGCAAAGGTAGGATTTGTATGGATCAATATTTAATAATGGAGGAGAGGGTTAAGGTTTGGTCTTTCGTACCATGTTAAACAATGAATAAACCCTTAGATAGAACTTTATTATTGACCATTATTTATAATGGTAAAACCCTAGATATCCTAAACCTACAAATCGGGTTTGGGCCTATTTATTAGGGGTGTGCACGGTTCGGTTTGGGCCGTTTTTTGGCTAAAACTGAAACCAAACCAAAATAGTCGGTTTTTATAAAACCAAAAACCGAAACCGCTTTTTTTTTTGCGGTTTGGTTTTTTCAGTTTCTCAGTTTTTCGGTTCGGTTTTTCGGTTTTTTCGATTTCAATCCGTTTATATTTGGTTGTGGCTAATTTATATTGATAAACTTGTTTAACCTTAAAAAATGGTTATTCTATTTTATTTTTTGGTCAATATGAGCTTATTTATGTTTACCTAAATTTCTACAATTATACACATATAAATGAGACACACACATGCAAGTGAAAATACACATAGTATAATCATTGTCATATATGTAAAGATATATTGTCAAGTAAACACACGTACATGACAAACACATATATAAACATTAAGATATATATGTATTATAATTCCACCCACAAAATAAATATAAACTTAAAAATTAGATTTATTATTTATTTATTTATATTATATTAATTATATATTTTTATAAAACATGTTCGGTTCGGTTTTTACGGTTCGGTTTTTGAACGAAAACCGAAACCGAACCGAAATTTTTCGGTTTTTGAAAAAGTAAAAACCGAAACATCAGTTTCTAGTTTCGGTCGGTTATTTCGGTTAGGTTTTTTTGGTTTTCGATTTGGTTTCGGGTTTTTTGGTTTTTTCTGCTCACCCCTACTATTTATCCACTAATATACCTTTGGTGTATGATTATACAACGTCCTATGAATTAACTGTCCTTTTTTTTCTTTATCACACTCCTATTTATCCACTAATAGACCATTAGTTTCGATCAGCCTAAATTTTATCACACTCCTCTCCGGATGGTTCAAAAAAGGCTTTTTGAATCAAGATCTTTAAACATCTTACTATCCCGAGGTATTTATAATTAGTTTCAATCACACTTGGTAGAATAACGTAACTATGGAATTCTAAAGGTTACACGTATAAGTGTTAATAACATTGAGTGGAATAAACAAGTACTCCTTCCGTCCTATTTTTATTGCCCACGTTTTCTTTCTGGGATGTCCTAATTTAATTATCCACTTCTGAAAAGAGATAGGGAAGTTTGATCAAGTTTACTATATTACCCTTGTTTAAAATTATTATTACAAACTTTTGAAAAGAGTTTAATTAATTAGCTAACGGTAAAACTGTCATTCTATCAAAAAGTAAAAAACAGAAAACGGTAATAAATAAACTTTTCTTAAACTGTGTGTTTTTTGTCGGGAGACAATAATTTTGAGACGGATGGAGTATGTACATTGTACGAGCCTCTACATCTTAATGGTTTCTTCCTTAAGTGATTGTATTGTTTAGTCGCATTTGAAATTATATATAACTCAAATATAATGTCGTAATTAAATTGATGAAAAAATAACATGTTAGTTAATATAATGAGAAGTTAGGCATCCAAGCATTAATTTTTTATTCATGATATGATCAATTCACACAAACCATTGCTTGACAAACTGTGTTAGGCCTAAATTTAATTTATTAGGTTTTAGGAGTTGTCTACCCTAATATACACGTAATATACCTAACATATTTGGTTTATAAGGAAACTACCTTTAACGAATGAGTTTATTGAAAGAAAAATTCAACGAGTTATGCAAAACATGTAAACAAAACTGTTAAATCACATAGATATTGACATGCATGTGTGTTAACATCCTATATATACGTAGTACACTCCATAACATTGCCCTACACAGTAACCATATACATAACAAACAATTAAACTTGTTTTACAATGGCATGGCATATGATGAAGGTTTTTTGTGTTCTAGTAGTTTGCATGGTGGTATCATCCCAAAATGGAAAAGCCATACCTTCGCATCATGAGTGCCCTAATGTGATGGAAAAGTTTAAGCCATGTCAAGAATTCTTGAAGGCAACGGGTGTTGGGGGTAATTTCCCACCAACTTGTTGTGGTGCTTTACAAGATCTCAGCAATACAAGGACCTTTGACCACAAGACAACTTGTTATTGTCTAAAAGAAGCGGTTAGAAATGACAAGGACATTGTTCCCAAACGCGCCCTCCGTCTTCCGCAGTGGTGTAATGTAACATTACCATACACGATCAGTATTGATACTGACTGCACCAAGTATGTTACATATCTATAACCTTCGTTTTTCATATGTTGGGTTGACACTTTCTTGTCATCATGTTTAAATGGTAACAATTGTATTTATTTTTCTTATACTGTGTATTCTTATATGTACATAATTGCAGGGTGAAGTGACGTTATGCTGGAATGCACAATTGCATATGATTGTTCATTGTTGTCTGTTGTATTTGCTTTGTACAGTAGTTCATATTGTATTTCATTATGTTCAATATTATTGCAATAAATTTATATCACGTCCTTTGTCTATATATACACGCTTGTTTATTGTCTAAAATCGGCACTTACAAATGTTGGAAATTATAATGTTCGTCAAAAATGACTTTCTGTAAGCTTTTTAATATAATAATTATATGTAATATAGATATGTTTTGGTTAGTGGATTGTGTTCTACTTGATGAGGGCTTTACAACGAGCGAATTAAAGTGTGTCGAAAATTGAGTTAATATGAACGAGCTATGGTTTTGCAAAGTAAGTTACTCGAAACACAAAACTAGAAATGAAACTTGTATCCCACATCGCCTGAAAAGTTGATATGATTATATACCAAACTTGGTATTGAATATTCAAATTATGTTAACTTGGTTTTACCCAAACACATACGCATGCAAGGGATTGCATAAAACCGGATTTTCTTGGCAAAAATGGGTTCCAATCTTGTGAACTCATGCCCGACATGCCGACACGTATGCATCTCTGAAAATTCAAGCTTGTGCGCAAATATTTTTGATTTAGAGTTAGATATCATTTCCATAAATTTGTATCAATTATTTTTGGAATTGATTTAAAACTTTTTAACAACGATTAAAAATGCGTTCCAAGCTTGTAAACTACTAAACTCATGCGCACCGTGCGTACATACACGCAGTTTTGAAAATTTGAGCTTGTGCGCAAATATTTTTGCTGTAGATTCTGATTTGTTTCAGTAATGTGATGACAAAGCTACTTGATGCAAATGGGTATGATCAAATTACCACCCTCATGTTTTGATGCTTTCAGAAATCTGAGCGATACAATGACCTTTGACCACCGCACAACTTTTTTT